>JAEIIJ010012188.1:0-35158 GCA_018904815.1 Drosophila ogumai | reverse complement strand
TCACTGCGTTGCAAACTTCTGACTGAAATTATAATACCCTGCAAGGGTATAAAAATGGTTTAGTATCAATTTTTAAATAGCAGTTTCAGATTGAAGGGCGTTAATTTTTGAGCTACAACAATATATTCAGACCCTACAGTCACTTCTGAATAAATAACTCCACATTTTACATCAGCACTTACTACACCCACTTAAAAGGTATTTTGTTATCAACCTTGATCTTAACAAGACATAAATATAATGTAAGCAGGCCATCAATAGAAATCAGTAGTTCTGGTAATTTAATTAGCCTTTTTTTCATTGTATTTGAACTGTTTTATGGGAAAAACCGTCCGTGACAACTGAAAAATACTAGTGCTCTCTAACATGCCGGCATGTAGCAAGTTCTAAAGGAAAAACTCTTCAAAATGCACTCAATTGTGAAATCCCAATGGATAAATATAATAAATACAATATGATATGATTAGTCGACATGACTTTGTGTAACAGAGAGGGGTTATGATGTGAGTGTGGCAAAAAAAAGCGACTGGGTAAACAGTTACAAAACATCCTGGCCAAGCCCAGCCAAGCCCGGCTGGCTGGCTGCGTAAGACATTTACGAGCGTTTGAATTTGACAGATTTCTTTTATTAGAGCGACAGACAGCGTCAAAGAAACTGGCGAAGCGCTCATGCGTGCCAAATCCAAGTGTAGTCCATACTATATAGCCAGGATCCGGGATAGGGGGTTCCAGGAAGATTTAATAAAAACAACCACAACTTGGGTCCAGAGACCCGAAGGCGATTGAAAATTCTTATGAAGACGTCATAAAATATATATGTACATATATCTGTTATGCAGTTCAGCGCATTTATGGCTAGAAAAGCTGGAATAAAAAGATACAGGCCCCCTCTTGGTATATATATGTATATATAGAGTACAATTAATACCATATGGTTTTTGGTGTAGTTTTTTCCCTTTTGACTCTTTGACTCGCTGTTTTACCTCCTCTTCGTTGATGGTTTACTCACATACACTTTCAAGCTCGCACAACTTAATTAGACAGCCGAAAAAGCATTAACCCCGCCGAGGCTGGGAGCTGCATACATAACAAAGTCGGGTTACTGACTTCCCGGAATTTATCCAGATAAAAGGGGAAAGTTGCCAGCTAATTCAGACAATTAAATCAAACAAATCAAAGAACTTCGCTAAAACAGAGATTTGCTTTGCCTTGAACTACATTCTTGCCACTTTATTTAATTCTTTAAGTGTGGCTAAAAAGCAATTTTCATAGACGTTTCACCAAAGCGTATGCAGTAAATATGGTAATGCCTTAAAGGGTTCCAATTAGCCATCGATCCGGCACTCAACACCCTAGAAATCAAAGCAAAAAAAAGGGCGGAAAAATCCTTCCCCTCCGAACAGCTACTTAACAATGCACGCTCCTTATCGTCAATTAAGTTTAATTGCCCCAGCGAACCACTCGAAATATGCATACAAAGTGAACGAGGAGGCATCATTGAAATACGCTGCCTGTTTTCCGCTTCTCTGCTGGCCAACATTAGCCCACAGTCCCTATGCCTAGGCCCCATTTAACAATCAATTTATTTCGCAATATTTTCGGTTTTGTGCTCCATCGATCCTTAGCCTTCACCTCCCCCCGTCGTATGCCTGCCCCGCCCTGCCACATCGGATGGCAAGTTTTGCGAGTGCTATTTCTTTCAATACTCACTGAATGAATATTCATTCAAATTTCGAGTGCGCTGAGGTAGGCATCGCCTGTCCGAAATCGGACCCTAATTGGCTTGTCCTCGTTGACTAAGTTGCAACTTGCAGCTACAAAAATTGAGCATAGTAGTAACTTGGCCAATAAATTCCGGTTACTTGAAGTCCAGAAAAAAAGCGATTTAATGTAGTGTTTGTATATAAAATATAAATACAAATTGTACAGCTTCAGCTTAGATGCTTATTGTTAAAGTTAGCTCTCTATAAAGAAACTAAGCCAGACTAGAAATAAATACTGGGTAATACAGGCTATAAAAATAAGAGATTCTCAAAATACATACATATTCATCTGAGTATTTGGTATGAAAATTCAGCAGTTATAGTTACTTTTTTAAAAAAAGAAATACCCAGGACTTATACAAAATAAAAGCTTTGAGATACATTTACAACTAAATTTAAGTACAAATTTCAGGCCACATTTTTAGTGTCACAACTAGTTTGGTTTTATCCGAAAAGTAACTTTGGTATGTGTTTAAATAAGTACAAAATATTTATAATATTAAAAGCTGTTTAAGATCGTATATTTAGAGTATCTACGAACTGAGAATCTACCACTTGCTGGCGCCCTTCTCCAGAAGGCTGTGGAAAATGGATCCCGGCAGCTGTTGGAGCATCCTTGGATTGCCGTCCTCGACAATGCGTCCCTGGTCAAGCACAATTAGCCGGTCATAATCCAGAATTGTTGTCAGGCGATGCTGTGAATGAGTATATATATATAAAAAATAATTGCTGCCAACTGGACTCGAGTGCCAGGATTAACTGCAAACTCACGGCAATGGTAATTATGGTGCGACCCTGGAAGGCCTGGTCCGCCGCCTTGAGCAGTGCATTCTCTGTGCTGCTGTCCAGGGCACTTGTTGCTTCGTCCAGGACGAGGCACACGGAGCCCCGTAGAATGGCACGTGCCAGACAGAGAAGCTGCCGATGGCCAGCACTCAGGTTGACGCCCCCATCGCAAATCACGGTGTCTAAGGAATAAATAGTTAGAATTTATATATTTATTTATTTTTAGTTAATCTAGTTAAAGCAAATTAAATGTTAAAGAAGTAGAGACTTCAAATATATACAGGATAACTGGAAGTATTTAAGGGTAGGCAAGGAATTTTGAATTCCTAAGAAATCCTAGTAGCAAAAGTTATTTAAATATATAATCTCAGAACATAACTATTATAAAACATCAATAAAGGCTAAACAATTAAATGAATCAATGAATAATAAGCGATCCTTACTTGAATATTTAAAACAAATTACATATATTATCAATTTGTTTTCAGGTAACAACATATGTTTAAAGAAAAGCCTAGCTTTAGTTTTTTACTTTCGATTGAATAATATAAAAGCATAATAATATTAAATGATGTTTAATTAAACTCAATTAACTTAACAATCTGACAGACAATTGACAGAGCTTGTTAAAACTGATTGACATGAACATATTAATATTTATTAAATCAGAAATTGAGTAATCAACCAACTTCCAACGAAAAATCTCTAGCATAGTAAACTCCAAAAGTACACAAAAATATAGTTGGTATTCAATCAAACGAATAACACCAAAAAAGCATCAGCTTCCGCAGCAAACGTCACAAAACCGTCGCCTTCTGCCCTGCCAGCTCCTCGATAAAATGGAATAAAATATCATGACTTTTTCATAAGGCAAATACTGATCCCAAGGACAGCAAAAGCCACTCGGAGTGGCTGTGTTTATTCGAAACGTCAGCAGGAAATAAATAGAAGGAAAGCCAAAATCACACTCACCCAGACCGAGCGGCAGGTGCACGTTGACGAACTCCTTCAGCTGGGCCAGCTCAAGGCAGTTCCACAGACGCAGGTCCTGGTAGTAACCGCGTGGATCAAGATTTTCACGTATGGTTGCATTGAACAAATGCACGTCCTGGGGAATTATCGACAATCTCGTTCGCAGCTCGTCTGGCCGGATGCGTTCGATGTCCACGTCATCGATGTAGATGTGGCCTTTGGTCGTTTGTAAAACACCAAAAAGAGCCAGGCCCAGGGATGATTTGCCACTGCCCGTTCGACCACAGATGCCAATCTGTAAACCGAATTCCATAGGGATTGAATAGTAACAGTTTAAAGGGTTTTTGATATGGCACAAGCGCTTGAATAGCCAACGTAAACTTTAATTAAGCCCTGACATTATTTTAGGTATTTGTTTTTTAACCTGCATTGGGAGCAGGTGGAGTCATTTTTATATAATTAGTCGCCACACATATGCACAGTTTTTTCTATAATCAATCAAAATGCCTGAATATTCGTCAACTGAGAACAATTAAAACCTATTAAGCGCTTTGGCAGGGTTTAAGAGGGTCAAGTGAACTGCAATTTCGCTTTGTCCTGATTTTTTGATTTATTGTCAAAGTGATTTTTTCAATTTTATTGTTCAAGATAAATTGACAATCTCTATCTCGTTATTTTTTTGTTCCATTCACAGTTTAATTTTAAGCCCCAATCAATAATGCTGGCATCTGCCATAAAATATAATGGCGGTAGTTAAAGGCAAATTGCACAATTAGTAACAGTCTGCTGAGTCGAAAATTCGTTGATGTGATTTGCTTACTTTCTGCTTTCAATCAGAAAATATATACACTTTTTTCCTACTTACCCTTTGTCCTGCGGGAATCTTTAACGTTAAGTCGCTGATGACATTTTGCTTCTGTCCTTCGTATCGCAGGCTCACATTATCGAAGCTGATGTCTCCCCTTTGTGGCCAAGAAATCGGGACACTTTGGTCTGAAAGAGAAAAGAAATTGTGGTTACCACTTTGAGGACCTATACACAATTTCATATTTATCATTACACAAGCAAGGATTAAATTAACCAATTCGGAAGCTTTCATTCTGGAGCCCAACTTAATTAATTATGAATCGAAAAAACCGTTTGAGCTCGGATGCAATTACAGTCGGATCAATGAAGCACGCTCAAGACGCCCCGGGACAGTGGCCAAAAGAGCGACTAAGTTGCTCATACTTACAGCGCTCCAGCTTCCTGGCCTCGACGACCTTCCCGTCCTGCGGTGGCTGTTGCTTATCTTTAATCACCGACGACGTCTTTGTCGTCGCCAGCTCCACCTTGTCGCCAGCTGTCGCCGTGCGGAAGTGGAAGTTTAAGTGATTGCCGTCGCCGGTTGCATTGCCTGCATTTAATTTATCAGCGTTTGCTCCAGCTCCGGCATCAGCTCCGGCTCCTCCCCTTGCCCCAGTTCCATTTCCATCCTCTGCTCCACCAGCTGCCGGTCCATCTTCATCAACATCACCGGCAGCTGTCGTTGCGCCTGGGTAAACTTTGTCACCGGCTTTCGGCAGGGACGACCTATCGACTTCACCGCTCACATCTTCGTCCTCGTCGTAGGTCGTCGGTTCGGTGTCGTCGGTGTCCGCATCCTGTCCCTGGGCATAGTGGGCGATGCGTTCCACGGAGCCCGCATACATCTCCATATCAGCCAAAAGTTTTACAACCCAATTAAGGTAAATCGGCACCAACAACGTGTAGTTTATGGCCAGACCCACCAGCGACGGCGAGGGTCTCAGCTCCGAGTCCGTTGGGCTTTTATTGACAGCATAAGTTTCGGATGCTGTCCCGCTGCCAGGCGATTGCCTGTAGCGTTCGTAGTGGCTGCAACTGACGCTCGCCGTGGCCAGGGCCGTTACGGTGGCCACAAAAACAATGCATCCACCCAAATAGTCCTGCGGGTGGTAGGGAGAATACATTAAAGTGATGTGAGATGTGATTAAGAGGCGGATACGGAGAAAGAGAGATCTGAAGGACCACGTCACACTCAGTTGTCATGACAAGGTTAAGGTCGTGTTATGGCTGGAGTTTCTTTGATTGCATTAGAGCTTTCGAGTAAGGCACTTGAAAGGCATTAGGTTTAGAGTCCTTTATTCATTTAGCTAAGCAAAGAAGTCAAGATAAACTTTATATTATATATCTGATATCTGATATTATATATTATCAAAAATATCTCCCTGATCATATAAATATCGCATCGAAAACTCAATGTTATACATTTATACTTTATACATTTATATTTGTAGCAAAAAATAATCTCGACGAAAAAATATGGATATTATCAAAAAATTTCAAACAAATGTTATTGAATTTATTTGTTTACAAATTTATAAAATTTATATAGACAGAAAATAGTCCGATATATCAAAGAGAGTATCAATAATTCACAACTTTAAAATATTTATGTTAATGTACATATGTATATCCTTACATATATATTAATATGATACTGTACTTGCAGTCATCCTAAAGCATAACTTTTGCTTGCAAAAATATATATTTTTGTTAAAAAAATATGCAAATAAAAAAATAATAATAATTTGACTATTTGGGGGTCATCTTTAGTAATTAGTAATTATGATGTATATTTACCAAGGATACTCCCAGCCATCGACTACTCGTGTTCAGCAAAGCATAAGCAATTGTGTTTGCCTCAAGACGTTTGAACAGGATCTCGGTGAATCTGGTTTGCTGATTATAAGCTCGTATCGTGGTCACACCCTGAATCGTCTCCGAAAGATGAGATATAACAGGCGAATTGGTTGCATTTTCAATGCGCTGTAGTTCCCTGAAAATAATAAACAATATGATAAATAAAATGTAAAATAAATAGTAAATAAACCAATGATTAAACTCACCGTGCCGAGCACCTGTAGAACTTTTGGATTACATAGTAGGCCCCACAGATGGGGAGAGTGAGGACCAGAAACCAAGGGGTGATGGTCACATTTATCAGAATGGCCGACAGGCAGAGCAAAGTGAATTGCAGCAATCGTTGGCCAGTGGCCGCAATTTTCTGTGAACACAAAAGCGCATAGTTATGGGTTATTTAAGATATACACCTTCCATTTAAAGCACATAGGTCATGGCCTGAACAACAACCACAACCAACTATAAAATGTAGAGCAAACGTGCTTATCGCCGAGCCATCTTAATCAAAGGGCCAACAACTTGTGCTCAGTGCCCGTATATTTCATGCCAATGCAAAAATGAAAAAGAACGAGAGCTGATGGCTAAAACCGACACGATTCGATGGGGGGGATGGGGTCAGAGGTAGAACGATGACAATGGATAACAGAAATAACAAATCTCACCTTATCAATGACGGCCATATCGTTGCTGAAACGATTCACAATACGTCCGAGCGGCGTCACTTGGAAAAAATGCAACGTTTTATGCAAAATCGTTTGCAGCAGCTTATCGTGCAAATTACGACAGGCATTACAGCCGGCCCATTGTCCGGCCGGTGTTGATACCAGGGCCATTATAATGCAAACACACGAAATTGCAGCATACATGCGAAAATAGTACGTGACTTCGTGGGCCTCCTCGGGGCCATTCTGCCCTACAGCTCCAGCTCCAGCTCCTACTCCTACTCCTGCTCCTGCCTCCTCGCCCTTCACGTGGGCATCGCTCCAGTGCTGCAGCCATACGTCCGTGTAGACACGCAAACACTGCCAAATTAGTGCGGTGATAAAAAAGACAGTGATTATGGGCAGCCCGGCGGCTCGTATGTACATTAGATATATGTCGTCCGATATTTTGCCATATTTGCGTTCGGTATCAATCGCCGTCGTGGATTCATTGGCGGCGTTGACCGCAGAAGCAGCCGCCAGCACGTGTCCTTCGCCTCCATCGGCAGGAGCCAATGATGTCACGTTCGCCTCCGATTCTTTGTGGGATCCTGCTGCTGATTCGCCATTGTCAGCGCAATTTATAGTGGTGCCCTTGGAGTCAATATTTACACCTGATTTTTGTGTTAGAGAAATGGAAACAAGGATTCAGATGGGAGGGTAAAACTTAAGGGAGTTTTTGAATGTATTAGTTAATATTAAATATTATGATTATTTATAAATTGTCACAGATATAGTATTTATACGTAATAGTCTCAATTAGTTAAACATTATTCGAGCCAAATAAACATTTAATTATATTTTTTTTATTATTAAAAAGACACACCAAGATCACGTCAGAAACCTGCAGTAGGCTTCGGTATAAGTTTTTTTTTGCGTTGCCTTTATCAGGACCTTAAAAATCGTATTTTCTTTACTTAAGAAATTACTTTACTTTTAATAATATAAACTTCACGAATCTGATAATAAATATTAGTCACAAAAATCTTATTATAATTCCAATCAAAAATTAAACTCAATTCTAGCAACGAATAAAGAAAGATGTCTCCGACTTTTTAATTGAAATCTATAAACTGCAATTGATAGACTTTTCCCTCAATTAAAAATAAACGAGAAACACTAGTTTCTGATTTAAAAGCAAACAGATTTTGGTTTACTCTTGATTGACAGAGACTGTAACTTGTTGTCAAAGCCACATGAGCCCACATCAATTATAAGTACCATCCTACCGTTTAATTTCGAGAGTTGGCAGAGGCGAAACTAATTGAAAGGGGAGCCAACATCCTGAATGCAGATTTGCGTGGCGAAAGGAAGGAAGGATGACATGGGACTCCATTGAATGGAGTGACACTTGCAGCACTGATTAAATCGAAAGTTTTCGCTGCGAACCCGCTGACTTATCAGCCAAATATTGGTGGATCAATGCATCAAGTTAAGCCAAAGTTTCCCTCCTGCAAGTTTGCGAGCCCTGGAACGCTGTCTCCTTTGACTTGACTTCCAGCCGCCATCGCCACCGATGCCTGGGAGCCTGGGAGCTCAAAACTTTTAAAATCAAAGTTGATTTAAGTTTTAAGCTACACACGCATGCAGCCAGGAGTGTACTATAACGAGGAGGAGGAGTATAAGGTTCCCTCGAGATTATTGCCAGACAGACGGGCCAAGGAGGATAATATGCCAATATATTGTGCGCATCGTGCTCGCAGTTTTCACGCCCAGCCTAATCAATATTCATTATCATCGACTTCTCTGGGATTGGAAGCATTTTCCCATTTTCATTATGCATTTAAGAATTAAGGAAAACAAGTTATTGTTCTAGGCGGGTTATTGATTTTATGAGATTATACTTAAAATTGTAAGTAATGAATTTAAGGACTTAGTCTCTAAAGTTTTCTTAGGAGAAAATTCAAATTTAACTTACACTTTTTGGGCTTTTCCTCTGCTTCCAGCTGCACCTCAGCGGGCTTGGGGTTTTGTAAAGAGATGGGTTGAGGAACAATCTCGGTAGAGGAAAAATGCAAAATGGGCGGCGATTCCTCCGAAATGCTTCTGTAAATTAAAGGCAAGGTATGACATTTATTTAACAATTTTTAAACCTAAATACTTATTTCTTAAATTATAAGTATCTTACTCACAAAATGGAATTGGTGGCGCTCAGCGGGTGATGATGATTCTTTGGCTTATTGGAACGCCGCATGGACATGCGTCGCAGGAACTGCTGGAAGCTGCCCCGAACCTGATCCTCCCCGTTCGTGTTGGTCCTCACTCTCGCCTCCGTATCTTGTGAGTCTGCCTCCGCCTTGGCCACCTCTATGGCCGGTGGTGATGATGCGTTCCGCGACAGAGGCTGATGCTGCACATGCTGTGGTGGCTGCCAGGATTGGACGCGTGGTTCTGCTGGCACAATGGCCACATCGCTGCCATCCACACTGCTCTCGGCATAGCTGCTACAGCTGGTGGCCAGGGCGCTGCGACTGAGGACATCTCCGCTGGTGGAACTTGAGGCCGAAGTGGCAGTCAGCGTGCTGAGACCGCTAAGACGATGCCACGAGTTTGTTGTCCTGCTGCCCCGGCGACTCAGGGTGTGCCGCCGACGAGGTCGCATGATGACATCGTCTCCTTGGCATTCATCGATGGGCAGCGGGGCATCAAACATCAGGTGTCGTGAGCCATAAATGCTGGAACGCTTACGCTGCAAGCCGCTGTAGCCGCCACAGGATCCCAGGGAATAGGACTACAAAGAATAACTAGTAAATAACCAAAAATTGTATTATAATTTTAACTCCTACCACAGGCACTCGATCATCCTCTTCATCCTCCTCAACCACGTGCGATGATATATTAGTCACCGATATACACCCGCTCCCATCGATGGCATCTGCATTGCCACCGCCTCCTGGATCCATGGTCACGGAGATGGAGCGCTGCAATCCCAGCTTGCTCACGTTCCGCAGAAGTTTCCAGCGCTCGCAGGCTGTTCGATCCGTTGGACTATATAAAAAATATCTATATTAATCCGTAAACCAAACGATATTTCTATTAAATTCTTACTTTTGGTTGGAGTTATCTTTCTTGGCCTTTGCCAAGGCAATTATAGAATTCCATTTGGCCGTGATACGAGGATGTTTTTGTTCTATTTCAGAGTAACTGCCACAAGCCTCCACTCGGCCTTCTTTCATAACAATTAACTAATTAAAACCATTCGAGAAGGAATTAAAATAATATTAGAAAGCAACTTTAACATTTTAAACTTACGTATTCAGCCTCTTTAATGCGGTGTAATTGTTGTGTTACAAGAATAAAAGTACGATTTGATTTTTGCAGCATCTGACGTACACAGTGCTGAAATATATGGTCTCCCACTTCGTTATCTAGAGAAGCCAAGGGATCGTCCTTTAAAAAAGAAAAAAAATATATATAAATTAAAATGAGATATCCAAGTTTAGGTTCTTTAATAAATAGTTTAAAATATAATAAATATAAAAAATAATTTAGTTCCATGAAACCACAGTAAAAGTTTTTTAATTCACTTTCCAATGTAGACAATTTTAAAATACATTTTGAAACAATCCCTTATAGTATAGTATAGTAGTAGCCCAGCCCTAATCACTGGGCTGCAGCATATCATTGATCTGCACCCACTTCTTGAAGTCATCAATATCGATGCCCGCGTTCATGGCCTCCTGCTTCAGGGTAGTTCCATTCCTGTGAGCCGCCCTGGCAATTGCAGCGGACCGCTCATAGCCAATGTGGGGACTCAGGGCAGTAACTAGCATGAGGGAGAT
This sequence comes from Drosophila ogumai, assembly GCA_018904815.1. Lineage (NCBI taxonomy): Eukaryota > Metazoa > Arthropoda > Insecta > Diptera > Drosophilidae > Drosophila > Drosophila ogumai. The sequence goes on along the minus strand of JAEIIJ010012188.1, from coordinate 24,451 downwards.
CTTTGTGAATTTTTCGATATTTGCATTATGCGGCTCAATGCCCTCCAGGCAGTTGGAGCAAAAGGATCTCATGCCGTCGCCCAGCAGGGTAATGGAACGCAGGACATTCGCAGCGATCATCGGCATAAAGGTATTGAGCTGGAAGTGTCCGCTGCAGCCGCCCATCGAAACCGCCACGTGATTGCCCATCACCTGGGCACAGATCATGCTAATGGCATCGCATTGACTGGGAATGACGGTGCCGGGCGCAAGCGGGTTGACCGTTTCGTTCTCCGGAAGAATGAGCTCGCCCAGACCGCTGCGGGGTCCTGATGCCAGCAAACGGATATCGTTGACTATCTTCATCAGACTCGTTGCTATGGTGTTGAGCTCTCCGTGCAATTCCACCAGGGCGTCGCACGTGGAGAGGGACTCGAAGAAGTTTCGTGACTTCACAAAGGGCAGGCACGATATCTGGGCGATCCGCTTAATGCACGCTTCATCAAATCCCTGCTTAGTGTTCAGACCCGTGCCCACTTCATGACCACCCATGGGCAGTTCGTACAGCCGGTCCAAAGCCGAGTCCAGCCGAGCTCTGCCGTTCGTGAGCTGCTGGTAGTAGCCACTGAACTCCTGGCCCAGGGTCAGCGGCACAGCGTCCATCAGATGGGTACGACCTATCTTGACAATGACTGCCCAAGCGCTCGACTTCTTGCCCAGCAAATCGACGAAGGTCCTCAGGGCCGGATACATGTTCTCCTGCAGCTCCATGGCCACGGCAATACGAACTGCCGTGGAGAAGGTGTCGTTGGGGCTCTGCGAGAGGTTGACATGTTCATTGGGGTCCACCGGCTCCCTAGTGCCCATCTGGCCGCCAATGATCTCGATGGCGCGGTTGCAAACCACCTCGTTGACATTCATGTTGGTATGCTCCCCGGATCCCGCCTGCCAGATGACCAGGGGAAAGTGCTCCTCATCGTACAACTTGCCGGATATGACATCGTCGCAGGCCTTGGAAATGGCCTCGCACAGACGCTCCTCCATGCCATTCATCTTGTTCGCCTCCGCAGCCGCCTTCTTCACCATACCCATGGCCTTAATAATAGGTCGCTGGGAGTATGCAGGCTTTAGGGATATTTCTAGACAGAACTATATGGATGTATATATACTGGCATGCGCTCTTCGACTCCGCCAATGGGAAACTTCATCAGGGATCGCATGGTCATCGGTCCATACATCCGATCCAGGGGAATGTGTACTGGACCCTCGGAATCATTTTCGACCCTGGTATCCGGCACTATCAGTCGTGCCAGCTTGTACATTAGGCTGAAGATCTCCTTTTGGTCGAACGACATTTCGGAAGGAATTATAAATATATATAACTAGGTCGAACTTAGAAGGGGTCCTATATCTACTATACTGATGAGTCAAAGATGGCTAGATTTTAGGGAGAATTTATTTATTTATTAAATTTGAATGTCTTAATATTCCCATAATTAATTTCTTTCCTTATAAAATGTATTCTCCTCAAACTTACCATAATGACCACATTAGCCGATGAATATATAGCTCGGGCAATGGCAATTCTCTGCCTCTGTCCTCCGGAAATGTTAATGCCACGCTCTCCGATAACTGTGAGATCGCCTCTGGGCATTAGTTCAATATCCGGCTTAAGAGCGCAGGCTTCTATCACAAAGTCATACCTTTTGGGTCGAAAGGACTCGCCAAAAAGTATATTCTCCCGAATGGTGTCATTCAAAAGCCATGGTTGTTGGGATACATATGATATGGTGCAGGTTCTGGGAATTAAACAAATTAAAGAATATTTAATAACCATATCATTTGATTAACTTTCTGCTGTGTTTGGCTATTACACATGTTCTTCAAATCAGTTGCAACACATTGACTTTCCTTGGAATACAAAAGATTTCCTTTTTAATATAGGTATATATGCCAGACAGTACATATGGAGCAAACATAAATTTGCAAGCCAAAAAGGAAAAAAAAGAGAAGTAGGGGAAACCCTGAAGATACCACAGCGAAAAAACGTACTCGAACTAACATAGACATTTATTACAGTAATTGAAATTATTGCACATTTGCCGTTTGCCAAGGCAAGGATACTGAGACGGAGATGGAAATGGAAATGGAGCAGTGCTGCCTTCTCCCCAAGGAAGAAGCAATAGAAGCAAAGGCCACAGGATCGAAGTGCACACCCGTCTTGGTTTCCGCTCCGCGATTTCCACTTGTTAAATGCATTTGTATATGGGGAGGAGCCCAGCCCCCCGCTTCGCAGGGAAGCTGCAGCCTGCCACGATGCCATTTTTATTTTATGTGCAATAAAATTAACAACGTACACACAGGCGTTTTGTGATAAATTACTGAATCACGTGGCGTGCATTGAAACGGCTGTTAAAATATGTTGAATGACTGCGGCGGAATTCGATTGCTGCAACAATGAAAATTTAAACTATTCCACCTGCTAGACGGGACTTTCCTTGATATTCCGGAAAATGGGTTAACCAGAGTACTTTAACTCTGAAATATGAAAACCGCTAATACGTAAACACAATTTAAATTCAATTATTACAACCTTTCGCTGCTCTAATTTAATTACGTTATTTATTTTTGTAGTAAAACCCCAAATTGGCTGCATTAAAAATCGATCTAGAACTAGTGCTGGTTCCCAAATAAGCTATATATTTTGCGGCTTGGGTAATCTGCATGCGAAAATAGGTGAAAATTATGCAATTAAATGTGATAAATGGGCAAACAAAGTTATCCTCCCCTGCTAACTACCCCGGTACTAGCGGGGGCGTAGCTACTGGAACTGCTGTTGGCAGAACTGAAAATAAGCACATAAATAGCTGGGTAAATTTACATGAGCAGCATGTTGAGCTGGGTGTGGTGGCCTGTGTGTTGACAGACAAGGAAACGTGCTTAATCTTGGCCACAGGGACATTGTCTAAGGTATTCTCCACGAGCCGTACTGGCTTAAAATAGGAGAAGGTTTTTGAGTTAAAACTGAAGAGCATTGTAGCCTAAGATAACAACAACAAGTTGTTGCTATCGATTTAAGTATATCCAAATATATTCACCCCCTATTAAGTACTCTTTTAATTAAACTAGTTCCCCCAGATATAGACTCACTTGTGCCAAAACATATTGCCCACCAGCAGTGGCATTTCCATGAGCAGGGCTGACAAAAGCGACGTCTTTCCGCTTCCATTTTTTCCCACCACAATGGTCAATTTTCCCTTGGGCACGATGATTCCGGGAACATGCAGTTGCACCAATGGCATCTGACTCTGCGGCTTCCATGTGAAGAGTCCGTCGTTGATCGACACGGCAATATCATCGGGCATTTTCAACAGCAAGGAATCGCGACGCCAGCTATCCGTATTCCTGGCACGCACCACCGAGAATTCCACGGGCTTCTCTATTCCTCCGCTAGGGCCACGCATTTTCGGAGGCCGTATTGCCACATAGGGCGTGTTCCGAAGCAGTTCGCGTCGCTGTTGCACTAGCTTGTTGTGACCCAGCTCCTGGACAGAGGACAAGCCGGTGTCGACGCCACCAACCTCATCCTCGGTGCTTTGGAGCAGAGGAGTGGAAGTAGTCGGTAGTGGCAGCTCCACGGCGGTCTCAGGAACTCCAAATTGTTGTGCCAGCCGCTTCTCGTTCAGCTTGTTCTCCGCCTGCGCTGTGCGCATCGTCAAGTTGGACTTCTCCTGGGTCTCGTACATATCCAAGGAGGCGTCGCTTTTGCTCAGTATTCTGGCCATATTTCGAATACCCTCGAACTGCTTGTGGATCTCGCTGGACTTCAGGAAACGCTCCAAACGCCGAGTGGACACCCTGGCTGCTATGATGATGGGTACCGTGATGGGAAAGATCAGCAAGGGGACTGTGAGCTGCTGGAAAAGGGCCAATGAAGAGAAGAGCCGGCTGGCATTCAAGTCAAAGTCCTGATCCCGCTGTAACCACACATAGACGCCCAGGGTCACGAAGGTAATTAACACCGTGGCGATATGGGTAAGGACAGCTGTTTCAAGAAATAAATTAAATTATTATTTTAGACAAAGGGTATATATTTTTGTGAAATTACTTACCCATTAGCGTCCAAAATTTGGCATCCTTGTTGAGATACTTGAGCTCATTCTTTCTTGCCACTTGAATTTTCTTAAGAAACACCTCATCCCAGGCATTGAGTTTTATGACTTTGATGCCAACCAGAGTGTCGTGTATTTTCTTCAAACGTTCATCGGTGTATTTCTGTTAAAGGAGAATATAAACAAAATATTATTTAATAATAATTTAAATATTTATAAGAACAAATGTGTACAGTACATACTGCGATAATCTCTGCGTTCTTTGACATTGCATTTCCTATGACAAATTGCAGAGGCGTCATTATCAGAATGCAAACAATGGATCCAATTACCGCACTTATTCCCAAGTTCACATACAATAAGTATATAACCACAGATATCTGAAAAAATTATAATTTGAGAAAGGTGTATGATTTCTAAGTCATTTACTAATCTAAATACAAGAGCAGCGTTAATGGTGCGGCAAATCAAGTAAATTCATTTTCTAACCTTTGAGGCAAACATTTATATCTAAAGTAAATATGCAATGACATAATAAACAAGCCAAATGTTATTTTAAATTAAATTTACAGCCTGGCGATTATATAACAAATTAAAAAACATTTGCACTCGCTCTGCTCCAAGTTGAGAATTTGTCAAACGGCCAATGCTATAAATTAGGTTCTTGTTAGCGAACATCAAGGGAGCCCAAATGGCACACAAGTTGCTCATAAATTGTTAAAAACGATTAGCCTATGCCAAATCTCAGTACGAACTTTAAATGGAATGGCCCAGGCATAGTGGATGATCAAGAAGAATTGCATTATGTTCAAAGTGTCCTCGGTCATGTGGTTGGTGATGCTGCCAATGTCATTGGTGCCATTTGAATCTAAGGAATAATAAAAAAGAAATTAAAAACATGTTGTGCATTTTTAAATATTAAGAACTAAATAAATTATATGAAAATAAATCTTAAATATTGATTTTTCTTGATGAGAAATAATTAAACTTTGGTAAGATTAAACTAGCTAGTTTTTAAAGTATAAATATAAAAAAAAGTTTAGTATTCAAATTTGTAGTATTAATAATTCTTAAAATAAACCCATTTCATATTGCCCCAAAATTATTACTTACCACCCGAATTTTCCACTTGCTCGGAAGTTCCTTTGGAGTCATCGTTTTTAGGTTTCTCATCCGAATCGCCGCCACCACCCCAATTTAGGAGCAAACTTTTTCTATAAATCAGTCCCTGCAGGGACGATTTAATCCTGAGCCCCGTCATGTTCAGGATGTGCGTAGAGGCCTGCGACAATGCGCCCTGAGTTAACGCGGCCAGCAGCACAATCCAGGCGATGCACCAGCCATTCGCCAACAGATCCGACCAGGTGTTGCAATAAACCCTCACCTGGCCAATGTTGGTGCCGAAGACCTCGTCGAATTCGTTGCTCACACTGGAGGCGGACAGCAGGCTGGACTGGGAGTCGCCCTCCTCCCGACTCCGATGCTCGGGCATGGCGGCGACATCGGCATAAAGTTGCTCTATATACTGCACTATTTTCTGTATGGCCAGCGGTCCAATCAATGCAAATAAATCAGCGGCCAGCTTCAAAATGCCGCCCAAAGCAAACATGCGCCAACTGTTCTTTATGTAGCAATACCACAAGGATGGCGACGAGTTCGATTTTTTCTGTGGATCAAAGTCGGAAAATTATACGAGGCCAATGTATGAATATATATATTTGCTTACCACCTCCTCTGTGTAAACATACAGAAAGTGGTCGTAATGGGACCTGGCACTATCCTCCAATTTCATTTGCCCCAGATCCTCGAGCTCTAGCGGCTCATTGTAGCCCAACCAGAGCAGAGGAGTCAGCCACCAGAAGCAGGACTTTGAATAAAATGTGGCCAGCGAGTGCTTGTAGCCGATTTTGCCGCGGTCGTCCAAATAGTCGTCGTGGTAACACTGCCAGAGAAGAGTATAGTTTATTTTAATATATTCTATTTATTATTAAAATGTTACTTAATAGCTTAGCACTTAATATTCGATGTTATCATTAGAACTAAGAATATTTCACCTTTTCCAAATATGATTATTCTGTTCCTTATTAAACTCAAACGTCAACTGTTTAATCTCGCAAGCCACATACTCATATTTTTTATGATTTAAAAAATTCATCATTATTGCTGAGCCTTTTTTCCTTCTCTTGTTGTTTCGGTGCTCGTCCTGTTGCTAGCATAAGGAAATAAATAAAATATTCGCCAAGTATTAAGCCTAAAATCTGCGCTTAACCTCAATTAAAATTTAAACATGCAAATCGCATTGCGCTGTTGTCGCTTCCTCTCCCGTTATGTCAACTTGTACTTATTTGGCTGTGGAATTAAAAACAAGCTTTTGTCATTCCCGTAATCATAGGCAGTTGGCTTGGTCTTAGTTAATCCTTATACACTATCTCAAAGAGCTATTACCAAGACTAATGTTAATTTGACCTATAAAAAAATAGTTTAGCTTACCTCTTTATAAATGGTAAAACCGTCAAGCGATGCCAAGGCCACCATACACATGGCTGACACACCCACCAGGCACGTCTGAAGCTCCAGGACATCCTCGTAGTACACCAACTCGGACAGTTCGTTGGTGCGCAGGGCAAACAGCACTACCTCCACGGCAGTACTTGCATACAGAAATACTGGAAAAAGGGGGAAGCCCATGGGGCAGGTAAACGAATATCTTTACAGATGGTTCTGTCAAGCAACACTCACCTGTCGCCTTCTTGCGCTCCACAATGCGATGATACAGCATTAGCGTAAGTGTCAGCAGTGTGGCGAAGAGTGCATTCCACGCTTCTCCCGGACCAATAACGATCAGGAAATTCCGTTCTTTGGGGCTGAACTCAAACAGCTGGTTGAGCTGACGGACACTGCTGTGGGGCAGAAGGGTCCGAGCCAATTCCAGACTATTTGCACCCAGCAGGAGCAAGGAAACGGCGGCACGTACATTGTGGAACATTAGCAGTGTTTTATGGCACCTGCAGTAAATATTAATAATGAATATGCACGCGGCTTAAGAACAACTCCATTTATAAAGAAGTTTTCTATTTCTATATTTAAAATTTTAAAATAAAGCCCACAAATCAAGAGAAAATTTAAATAAATTTACTATTTCCTATTAATGAATTTAACATAAGAGAGCTAATATTTCCTTTATATATATTTCCTTTATATTTAATTTATTTAATAAAATAGTATGTCTGGCTGTTTAACTTAGAATATAATATTTAGAAATAAATAAAATGATTTAATTGTCAAGATTTTCATTCAGTCCCATCCAAACAGAAGTCATTAAAAGACCTGCCTAAAAAAGCTAAAAACATTGTAGGTAATATTTTAAAATATTAGTTGTTCTTGTATTTAACTCAATAAAACCTTACTCTTATTTTCTTTAATTGTATAATACAAATGTATATTTTAAAAATGTCTCGCCTGCTAACAGATAAAATACCAAATTTCCAAACAAAATTAATTGTTTATTTGTTTTGTTATTAATGAAATAACATCTTTTTATTGTCAGGTTAAACAAATAATTTATCCTAAACCCAAAAGTTAAATTATTGCATTAACACCATTTAATAAAATGTATATAATACAACATAGAAATCATGCTCGAGGCAGCCAGACATGTACATTCGCCGATGCATCTATAATTAACTGTAATTAATAATGATATTGATTTCGTATATCTGGCCTATTCATATTTATTTATATAGAAATGTGCACCCTCAATACAAAGTGAGGTGTAGAGGCAATTGAGATTTCACTCATTGAGAACACTTGGGCACGCGTCGCGTTATTCCCCGAATTCCGTATGCATTTGTGGGTTTTTATTTTAATTTCGCCGTGCGGGATGCACATACAAATATTTCTCAATGGCGAATGCACTTGAGTTCCGGATATCAATTATTGGTTTTTAAGTGGTTTTTTAAAATGTTACAAGAGAAGGTCAGATTATTTTATGTAATTATACAGTTAAAGCAAAATGGAAAAGAATGATTTACTGATCAAAAAAAATCGGAAGTTATAATATTTGTACCTATATTTTATATATTTTATTAAAGATGTTTCTTAATATAAAATGAAATATAAAATTAAAAAACGATTAAATAGTTTATGATACCTTAAACTTTTAATAGCGTAACATTAAAAATGTGTTGACTTTCAAAGAAAACATTAAATCAACTTAATGTTAATATATAAAGAGTAAAATAATGATGTATAAAGGTATAAAAAAAGTTTTCTATAGGTTTTTAAGTTAATATAGTTGGGTTTTAATTTTGAAACATAAACATTTAATTACGGAACAACGCAGAAAATTTAATAATGAATCGCCTTATAAAATCAAAGACATAAATCAACTTCTCCAGCTCCATGGTCATCTCCAGAATTTGTATAATCCACAAAACGCATGTGCTAAATTTAAACAAATGTGCTCATTTGCCTACAAATACATTTGAGAAAAATATGCACAGATTTAATTTTGTTTTAGTGGTGAATTGAGCACAGAAGTGAGCTGGATAGTAAAAATCTCCAACGATGATCTCAGGAAGACTCCTCCATCAAAGAAGCAAGTGACCCTATTTTAGCACATACTTTTACACAACTTTAAGGAGAGAAAATAGCGCTTAATGGAGAGTGCTAACTCATTGTAAACAATACAAAAGCACACATGTTTATTCGGTGGCGATGCAAAACAAATAAAACAAATCGGAAAATTCTTTAAATTTAGCTGAAAATGTGTCAATACAGCTTTTTGTATCGCGCTAAGTTCACTGGTTTTGAAAACTCTCGAGGATTGAGGCATTACTTATGCCTAAGTTAAGAAATTATTACAATTACAATTACTCACTTTTTATATCTTTGCCAAACAAATAGCCATCCACAAAGCAGCAGAATAATACTCAGACACGTAAAAACACGTTTCACACGGTCAATGCCGCAAACATCTGTATTTAAGTTATCGTAAATAGAGCGTACATGACCATTTAAATGATCACAGTGTATTATATTGAACAAGTGCTTCATAATGGCCAATTAAACGGGCTCATATAGCCCAGCCCCGTAGGAATTTGATTGTGTTTTCTAAAGTTTACGCTGGCGCCGGATCTGTGACTCTCCTCCCTCAAAAACGATTTCACTTTTCTGATTTTATTCCAAAAATCTGTATTTTATTCCCGTTGCGCATATTCCTTTTTTGTATACATATATGCACATACATATGTATATTGCCACAATTAAATACGATTCTTGAGGCATTCACTTTTCGACTTTTTCGCGTGCAACAACAACAGGTTGAGTAAAATTCAGAAGAAATTCTCAATATAAACAAACTATTTCGCAATCGGAATATGCACTGCGACTAGCGCAATATGTGTTGTGTGAGTTGTATCCAAAAAAAACTTAATTCCCTTTCCAACTGAGAGGCGCGTCCAAAGTTTGCCATTCAATTATTATTATTTAAAGTAATTTTTCTTAGTCTTTTTGAAATAAACAAAATAGCAGCGAGAAGAGAGATATGGAATTGTGTGTGGCGCACGTTTTCCGCGATTTTGAAATCTTCTAGAGAAGAAGAGGCCGACCGACCGCGTCCGAGCATGGCAGCGCACTAAGCGAGCTCTTTGCGCACGCCGGAAAAATCACGAAGACGTTCGCAGCCACCCGAACTACATAGATCAGATATATTTGTATATATATATTGCACTCTTCATCGGGCGGATCGTGCACGTGTTCGATTGAGAAAAGCTCTTCCTCACAATCCGTGATAATACGCTGCAGGTCGAAAAAAGGGAAAATGAGTTGATTTTATTGTTTGTTGTTGGTTTTCTTTTGATGGGTTTTGGGTGGGTAGGAGTGGTTCCTGAATGGGTTTTGGGTGCATTGAGGGTGGGCCTAAAGTTTATTTCTGTTTTGGGAAAGTTTTTTCCGTTCAGGAAGTATTTTGGCATAGAGTTTACTTTTCCTTTCAGTGTATTTGGGAGTATTTTGGGTTTATTTTGAGTAATTTTTGGGATAAATGTGGGTTTATTCTTAAGCCTAATGATGTAAGAATTAGCTTCATTGCTGACTTCATGGGTGAATTTAATAATATAACGACGTGCAGCTGGTTCCCAATCATTTGATAATCATAATAATAATTAACGTTTTTTTTTTAGGAAAAAAAGGATATCATTTTCTGGAACTTACTAATCAATTTTAATTTAAATTTAAAAGAAAATATACAAAAAACATCGAAAATAAATTAAAGGGATAAATTCTTCAGCTTAGAATATGGTTACTGTATATCTATGTATATATGTAGGTAATTGTTGGTAATAATAAACATTGATTGGTATATGAAGTCTTTTACAGATAACATAAACTTACTTGCTAACTCAAATATCACGTAAATTCTATGCTGGACGCAGCCAGCGCAAGAAACTCTAAGACAAGAAATTAAACGGAGGAGAAGTAGTCACAGCTGCCACACATGTTGTACAGGTGTCCCGAAGAGGGTTCAATAAAGAAGCGCAGTGCCTGAGTGCACTTTAGCTCGTGGCTGACTATCTGCTGGCGCAGCAAACTCTGGAGCTGTTCCATGTCAGCCGAGTGTTCAAACTTAACGCCACACTCGCAGAGGTAACCCTTTTTCTCACGCTGCAAGGGCTTCATCTGGCAAACGGGGCACAGAACCTCCTTTTGCTGATCTTCTGGCTCAACGTAGAGGGTTTCCAGGCTCTGTTCGCCCAAGGCGTACCATTCGTTCACATCAGAGAGCAGCTCGTCTAGGATTAGCTGCTCCAGCTCCAAGTCGTGCTCTAGCTCACCGAGTTCCTGGCGCAGAATTTCCCTGAGTTCGGACTGAAAAGGGGAAGCTTTAATTTATTTTTTAAACTGACGGGAGATCCTTTAAAATACCAATTGTATTTCACGATTGGAGTCAGTGCACTTCTTGCGGGTTTCAACGATGCGCTTGCGGTACTTCTGGAACGGTTAGTAATACTTTTATTGTTGTATTTTATTTCACTTATAGAATTGCATTACCTCCCGCAGCATTTCGCGCAGTTTTGGCATTTGCTTGCCCATCCTTTGCCTCCTGGCCACATCCTGAGCATGCCGCTTTTGTTCAACGGATGTGTGGTACACCGGACTTTGAGTGGAATTCATTAGAGCCAGTTAGTGTTTTTAAACAATAGATTCGGAACAGCTGTTGGTAGAAATGTGTAAAGTTAAAACAGCCAGTTGGGTTTTTACACTATGCCGCACGCCAGCCGTCTGAAAGAATAGAGATATATAATTGCGGAAGCCCCTAAAAAATCAATTAACGCTTACAAATCACGCAGCACTACTTAAATTATTAAAGAAAATGAAAAACTTGCCGAAAACACACAAATTCGCGCGGACTTCTGTTGCTGCTCTGGGGATGGTATTCTTTCGATAGTTGCCTATCGGGTAGTGTGGCCGCTTCTTCGATAGGTCGCCCTGCTCACCAACACTGGCACGCAGGGTTGCTTTGATCCGTTTGACAGCTCGTACATGGTGTAGTGCACGTTTCCGGTCTTTCTTTCCCTTTCTTTTACCAGCGTGTGTAGTGACCAGTAAGAGGTTAGTGCAACATTTTTGAAAAAAATACCCCTTAACTTGAGACAAGCGCGCTCAAATGGAACTGTTTTTCGCTGCCCACAGATGCCAGCTCCGGTCGCCAAGAAACCAGCAGCGAAAAAGCTGCCCGCTGTGCCGGAATCCAAGCTGAAGTTCAGCAAGAAACAAATCAGCAAGCGGGTCGCCGAGTCGAAACGTCGCCTGAAGCGTGCCGCCGTCATCGCGCTGCGCAAGAAGGAGAACTTGGTGCGTGCCGAGAAGTACCAGAATGAGTACATCAAGGCCGATCAGCGTGAGATCAAGCTCCGTCGCCTGGCCAAGAAGCGCAACCAGTTCTACGTGCCCGCCGAGGCCAAGCTGGCCTTTGTTGTCCGTATCCGCGGGTGAGTAGTGTGTTGTGTTGCTTTCCGGCCAAAGCCCTAATCTCTCCGCCCGCTTGCTTGCAGTATCAACAAGGTGGCGCCCAAGGTCCGCAAGGTCCTCCAGCTGTTCCGTCTGCGCCAGATCAACAACGGTGTGTTCATCAAGCTGAACAAGGCTACGATTAACATGCTCCGCATTGCCGAGCCCTACATCACCTGGGGCTACCCCAACCTGAAGTCGGTGCGCTCGCTGATCTACAAGCGCGGTTTCGTGAAGCACAGCCGTCAGCGTGTGCCCATCACCGACAACTTTGTGATCGAGCGCAAGCTCCGTCAGGCGCACAACATTCAGTGCGTCGAGGATCTTGTCCACGAGATCTTCACCGTTGGCCCCAACTTCAAGTACGCCTCCAACTTCCTGTGGCCCTTCAAGCTTAACACGCCCACCGGCGGCTGGCGCAAGAAGGCCAACCACTACGTCAACGGCGGCGACTTTGGCAACCGCGAGGACCAGATCAACCGTCTGCTGCGCAAGATGGTCTGAGGAGGCAGTGAGCGGCTAGCTTAACGCTTGTGTTGAACGACAGCAACTGCGCGGTATGATGTAAAACAGTGAGAGAAAAAATAAAAGTAACTTTTATAAACCACGAATTGCCGTTCAGTACAAAAAGAGCAGTGTTTTTGCTTCGAGGCGGTGTGCGTGTGTGTGTATGTGTGTGCTGCGATGTGTGTCTACGTTGCATTCCCGAGTCTGCAGGTGCATAGCTCTGCAAAGCTGGTTGTTTATACTCTTTCAATTCTTGCATGTAGGATTTTTAGCAAAAAGGAACTTAAAATTCATTAATGATTATTTGATTTGTTGTTGGGAAACGATGGAAAAACAAGGAGACTATCGATGGTTAAAATATACCAGATAAAAATATTTAATTAAATTATATTTCAACATCATAGTTTGTTAACATTGTTAACTTTAAACTTTCTTTAAGATCTCAAACTATGATGAGTGTACAAGCTAGAATCTATGTGAAGTTAGTTAATTTATTTTAATAACCATCTAAAGTATTTTTATTCTCGAGTTTACTTTCTCAACTTAATGGGTATTCATTGCCAAATTTTCAACTCTCACTAAGAGGAAGAAATTTAATGGTATTCACTAGAGATGCAAGTAAATTATTCATTTAACAGCCATAATATTAAAAGCAGGGACCGTAATTAATGACTATCAGTGTTTTCATTAAAACATCCATCATCCACTTGGAAAAGCTGCATAGAAACCGAACTATACCAATCGCAATGATTGCTTAAATCCGAATTTTTATGTATTAAACCAATTTCAATGATTAATTTTCAAGTTTTATATAAACGCTCAAAGAATAATTATTATGGTTTTTTTTCACTCAAATTGCAATATCTTCTTTCTAAGAGGTTTCTTTGTACAAATTTTTAAAAGATCCTTGAAGCAAAAATAGACGAACTCATAAAAAAATACACTTCTTTAAATTAAAAAAAAAAACTTTATTTTTAATAAAAAAAATAAATCTTTTTTATAATTTAATACTTGCCTCATTGTTTTATTAAATTCCAGAAATAATAGCCAGGATTCTTTATATATTTTTCTACGCTCTAAAATTTGTTTATTGTTGTTGTTCTGGTCAAAATTTAAAGCGCGCTTAATGCACAACACTTAAATGCAGACAGCATGCTAAAGTAGGGGTGCCATTAGGGGGGAGAGAAAGTCAGCCAATAATTTTATTTATTGCATGTATCATTTGCCTTTCAGCTGGCAGTGGATTCTCTTTTTCATATACAGTTTTTACACATTTAATAGTCCAAAGCAAAGGCGCACAAAAATAAAAGTGTAAATTCCAATCAAATGGAAAGTAGTCAATATATATAATCATGGGGGAATTGGCACCCCTCCCGTTTTTTTTTTCGTGTATAATTTAAATAATTGTTAGCACATGAAGCACATGCTGTAGTCCGTCTGTAAGATTCCCATTTCTACTGGCCTACTGGTGTCCCCCGGCCTGTGTGGGCGTCACGTGAATGTTCTGGATCAGGCGCTGGCCCCAGTACTCCTCCAGATCGAATGGCTTGAAGTTTTTCAGCTGATTATCAGATTCGTTGCAGTAGATCACAGGTGGGCCCTGCTCCTTAACCTGAAGCGAAAAGTGTTGTTTGGCAAAGCATGAAGAGCAACCGATAATATCACGAAAGGGACCGTAGCAATACGAGATTCTAAATTGGGTCTTAATAAATAATTTAGAAAATACAACTACACTCGGAGCATATAATAAAAAATCTGATTTTTAAAGTGCATAGTTAAAGAAAGGTTGTAAAAATAAAAAGATAACATTAGGGGTATGTATTGATTTATTTATGAAGCAGGAAACAAAATAAATTATTTTAAGATAAAGATTTCGTAGAATATCGAATTGAAAGTGAGTTGAGCTACAAATATTGAGAAAATTCAAAGAAACCTTAAAAAAAAATTAAAGTTAATTATTTACAATCTTTTTTTTTTTTTTTTTACTGCAGCTGAATATTTTATATTTACTTATCCTTGAATACAGACAAAAGAACCTTATCTAGTAATATTTATAAATACATTTGTAGGCTTATTAACATTTTAAGTTTGTTAAGAAAAAACAACAACTGGAACATATGCCCAACTGGTCGAAAAGACAGTAACTTTAGATTTCAAGCAAATATCAGAAAATCTACGGTCCCTGGTTGCCGCGGGGCAGAAAGCAATAGAGAGGGTGACAAGTGGATGGCCCTATTCCAAAATACCAGACGCTTGCTTACCTTGTTCCAGGCCTCATGGATGTACCGGATCAGCTCGTCATGCTGGGACAGCGGCAGACTCTGGCTCTGGGCGGCAGCTTGGCCATAGCTCGCACCGGCACTACTGTTGTTGCTGCTACTGCTGCTGTGCCCGCCCAGCGATGAGGGTGAGTGGCCGGCACTGTGATTGCTATAGCCAGATGCACTAGACGTCGCCCCCGCCGGTGACGAGGATGAGCCGACGTTGTTGTTGTTGCTGTGATGGTGGTGGTGGTAGCTGTGGAGAGCATTGTGACCGCCGCCGCCGCTGTTCTGGCGCCGTATATTGTAGGGGTAGCGTCTGTGGTGGAGATGGAGCAGAGCGAAAACATATTTACAAACGTATATACGAGTCCCATGTATATACCGAGGGTTGTGCGTATGTTTATATGTATGTAAACACGGTCTTTTGTCGTCCAACAATGCGCACAGACCGTTTTTACATGGGATTGCAGGAGAATTCGCAAGTCCTGGCGTCATATTTTCATACCCGTTATTGCGATCCATTTCGATGTGTCCTTGCTGTGAGATATTAATCCTCAAATCGTCTTGTTTATCGCTTTAAAGTTATTTATATTCCCTCAATTTTCTCTTTAGCAGCAGTGTGACCGCCGCGGAAGTTTGAAAATGCCAGATGTTTAGTATAATGCCACACTAACATTTACGAGTATTTTTAGCACCTTTGAAAAATATTTGGGGAACTCTTTCAAAATTAAAATTTTTATATCCAAGTCTTACGATTTTTTTTCTTGTTATTTAACTGTACTATTGAAAGGAATAATTATTTTAATTCTGTTAAAAGAAATTAATACAATTTTAAAATTAAAGAACAATAGCTAAAAGGTCAATATTGGAATATTAAAAAATTAGCCCCAAGTTATTCTTATTCACTTTATGTGTGTATACCACCTGCCATATAAAACAGACTATCTGGAAAGTTTTGTTCAGATATGTAGTAGCTCTAAAATAAATATGCAAGTCTTCGTAGAAATTATAAAGACTATATATACTTGTCTGTTGATAATGATCAAAAATATATATATTTTATAAAACATTTTGTCTTGAAACTAGGTTGCAGACTTCTGACCAAATTCATTATTACCTTTGCAAGATTCAAAATACATATTAATTTAGTCCTTGTTAAAAAAAATTGAAACAATAGAAAACAATAACCTTGGGGGATTTTTGTACTACAATTCGCGTATTTCAATTTTTATCATAGAAAAAAGTTTATAAACTTTTATTTTTTAAGTAAACTGAAACAAATACAACTAAATATTTTGTTCAGAAATCATAGAACAGATACCACTCCAATGGAGAGTCTCCATATAGAAAGACAACACTTGGACGTAGTTGTTTATAATACACAAATGTATTTTAAAACGTTTTAGAGGTTGCATTTGGAAGTCAATCAACAGTTTCGAGAATGTATTTGTTTTCTTCGTTTTTCTTTTTAGATAAATATCCACGCGGATGCCTAATACATTTACCGTAGTTATCAGTACATTTATTGTTTAAAATGCATAACATATTTCGCTATCGCTAAAGTAAGGTAAGTTCACGTACGTACATATATTACAATACAAAAATAATAAAAAAGGGATAAAATGTGTCATAAGAATTCCATTTACAGAGCATTTACAATAATTCAACATGTAGATATATATAAATAATGCTGGTAAAACGAGCCATTTATCTTGAGCATTCATTTCCTTCATCCCGCCACTCGTCTGCACTTCCTTTGGGTAAAGGACATATTACGCCAACCGCTGCTTAGGTTTTGTAACACTTGCGAGTAGCAGAGAGGGGGAGTAGTCTGGTTATAACACACATATAAAATCTTTAACCTTAATTACATCAAATGAGTTAATATTCTGTGTCTGCACCTACACCTGCACTTGGAGTTACAACTAGTTTGGCGGCTCCTCTAATCTCTCAGAAAAAGCATTCGTTTTGGCAATTGCCTCAGCACATTTATAGATCATCGTCTCCGATACCTTCAAACGCCTCGTTGGACACTCGTGCTCCATTGTCCGCCCCGTCGTTGCGGAAGAATACAGCTCCAAAGGTGCGGGACGTCAGCCTGGGCTGCTGCTTCGACCTGGGGGCCAAGTCTTCGGATAAAAACCTAACTGGCGGCGTTGAGGGCGCTGTGGACGCAGAGCATGTGGAAGATGCCCATGTCGATGTGGAGGAAGTTGAGCTGGGCGTGGATGAGGACGAGGTAACTGCCGGATGATCCTGTTCATCGTCGCTGCTGGGATCCGCCTTGCCGCCTCCTCCTCGGTTGAGCAACTCGTCGACCATCGCCTGCAGGCATACGGACATCAGCATAGCCTGACCACTGGTGATGGTTATCCATCGCAGCGTCTGCTTTGCAATCAGATACTCGAAAGCCAGCTGCAGGTGCGTGGGTTCCAAGCGGGCCTCCAGGGGGTTGTGAGTGACGCTGACGCGCCACGACCGCATCCTAGTCACACGAAACTTGGTCTCGTAGATCTTGGCGCCGCGTGAGGTTCGTAGGCTTAGCTCCTTGTTGCCAATGCTAACCAGCGCCATTGTGTTCGGCTCTGGGTAGTCCACCTCCGCCTCATCGAACTGTAGGCACCCGTAGGAAGGCAGCTGGCGCACCAAATCCATGTACTCCCGAGACCTTCCCTGCTGCTGTAGGCTGCCAAGCTGGCGACCCACGCCCGGCGAACAGATAACCACCCACTCGCGTCCAACATCGGCCACTGTCTGGTTGTACAGCAGGTTGAGAGCCACCTTGCTTCCAGTCAGCTTTGCGTCTAGTCCAGAGTCCCAGTAGCAGGTACGCAGCAGCAGATCGCAAGGCTGAACGTGCAGGCGCGTTATGTACGGCGACTCAAAGTCCATAAGTCGGCGCACCAGGTGCATCTCATCCGTTTTTCGCATGCGACGCACGAGGAACAAGCAGAAGAAGCGCGTTAGATCCTCGGGCAGCTGGAGCTCCTGGCAGACTGCTTTTAGCAGAGCCCCTGCGTTCTGCTGCACGCTGCAGCTGACCAGAAGGCGTTCACTCGCCGGACTCGTGTACACCTGCACCTCCAGCTGCTGCTCTTCGCAGTCACTAGTTACCATCTCCTCGGCCAGCGCCGTATCCAGTTGGGCACGCTGCAGAAACTGCTGCATGTGGGCGGACCGGGCGATGCGGCCATCCTGGCCCACCATCTGCAGGTACTGTTCCAAAGCACTACGTCGCGTCTCCAGCTGGCCATTGGTCAGCGGGAGAAGGCGTTTCGGGGGAAACGCCGGCAGACTCACGCCCCCGCAGTGCCTGCGCAGCTGCTCGTTGAGCGAGTGGAGCTGCTTGTAGCGCAATCGACAGTGGTAGACGCCGTTGATGTGTATGTTGTATGCTGTGTAGGTGGGCGAGGAGCCCAGCTCCTGCGTGTCCGGTATGGAAAAGTGCATCGTGCTCCTGTGCGACGGCGCCGAACCAGCGGCTCACACCTGCATTGTGTTGCACTCGCCTGCTGCACCACTGCTGACCACGGCAATTGCTCTCAAAGTTAATTAACTTGCAATTCAATTGTTAAATTTTCGCCTAACACCACTAGGGCTGGGAGTACCAGCGATAATAATATCGATACATCGATGTTACTGGCTGGTAACGATATTTTGTAGCGTACGATCCTTTTTTTTGCTTGTAAACAATTTAAACTTGGTTTTCTTTAATATTTAAGCATTTTGTATATTCATTTTGCATACATACATATATGTAAACTTTCTTGGGTGTGTTTGCTTGTTTTTAATTCAATATTAAACAGTTTTTGCCTAGTCCACAGCTTATACGAATATTTGTAAGAATTCTACAAATACATAAAATTTATATATTGACATTAAAGTTTATTAAAAACTCTTGAGAGTGGATTTAAATTTTTGATTTGTTTTCTTCCAAGTTATGTTTTTTATTGCCTATAAGTTAGATTTAATTCAACGTTTCTGTTAATTCACGAAATTCAACGCATGAACCGAGTTATTCTTTAAAAGTCAACTCAACAAGTGTTGATTTTAAAACGTATCCTCGCTTACAAAGCTTACCAAATAACTTAATGTCGTCCGAACCGGCTCCTCTACCAGAAAACTCTGCTCTTCGGAGCAAGATTCGCGTATACGACCGCGAACAGCGCCAGGAGTGCCGAATCCAAGCAAAGGACTCGCTTCGTTTGGGCTTGGGACAGATCAAGAAAGAGGTGGCGACACTCGAGGACCTGGGCGTCAAGGATGTGCTTGGACTGGCCTCTCGGATTAAGCGTCGAAAGCATGCGACCTCTGAGGACCTCTACCGCCTGGCCCTGGCCTTCCTTCAGGGGAACGAGAATATCAATGCCTTCGCAGCGATTCCTGGCGCCATGCAGGTGCTGGTCAAGGAGCTATCGGGTAACTATATGACCCAGAGAGAGTCTTACTATGTTAAATGAGGGGAATCTCCTAACAGGACCTAACATTCAGCGCCAGATCGATGCCGTCGAGTGTCTGTGCAACCTTTCTCTGGGCGAGGCCTATGTGTCCGAGAAGATAGCAAGTCTAGCGGGCAGCTACATGGTCACCTATCTGGACGGCAAGGAGGAGCGGCTGAAGCACAGCTGTCTGTGGACACTGGCCAACATCCTTGCCACCTGCAATAAGGCCGCCCAGACCTTGCTCCAGATGCAGCTGGTGTCCAAATTGTGGAAGCTGTACACGGCGCCCGCCAGCGAACCGAGTGGCTGCCAAGAGGACGCCGGCATCTGCCTGTTTCTGGTGGCCACCCACGCCCTGGAGCATATGAACGCCGAGGAGCGCAAATACCTGGCACTGCACTTGCACGAGAAGCGCCTCGAGGACCCCGCCAGCGAGTACTTCATGTACATCGTGCACCAGCTGGAGGTAGTGCGGCCTGGTCATGGCCTGGGTGTCCAGCAAGCAGAGGGTCTAGTGAATTTCTTCGGAGCCAGTCTGTTGTGCCAAGACTTAAGCTCCTTTCCGGACAAGCTGCGCCTGTTCTACGGAGTGCGAGTCTTGGCCAATCTGGCGGCCATGGGCGACGCTACACTCTTAGGAGTCCTGGCCAATCCAGATCATTTTGTGAGTGCCCTAAACCGCCTCTTTGCACTGCGCGAAGCTCAGCTAAGCAAGGACCTAATGCGGCTTCTCAGGAATTTCCTAGAGCTGAACATCTGCGACTCCAACCTGGTCCTAGATCGCTTGGAAATATACGCATGAGCCTTAGGTTAAGTCTTGCGAATCTCTTTATTGGTCTGGATATACACACACGTGTATACGAGTCAAGCCCTGGGCTGCGACTACATGAGAATGTGAATGGACTATTTTGGAAGTAATCCCAAGTGGGAGACATAAAGACATAAAATAAATAAATAATACAAGTTAAAATAGGGGAAAAACAGTTCTTTGGATAACTTAGATGTCGTCTTCGAAAAGGGCAATTATGTGTCGCCGCTGAGCCTCGGCGTCAGCGGTAGTCTCCTTGCCACAGTGGCCATTGTGATGCGTGCCGTTGTGGACCTCCAATTCGGAGACCGAGTCAAATACCAAATTGCACTGCCCGCATCGAGCTGAGAATATTGGGGCCAAGCCCGATTGGCATGGTGGGGTATCTAAGACGGGTGTGACGGCCGCTTTTTGCAGCTTCTCCAGAAACGTGGCCCGTTCCTTGAGCTTGTCGCCCGGGCCCTGACCCATTCCCAGAGGCATTCCCGTTCCACGTATGGGGATTGGCTTCTTGACCGTCGGCGTACATGTCGAGTTGCGGCTCTCGGAGCGAGCAATGGCATACAGGACATTGTTCTCCTCCGTAATCGGCGTCGTTGTGCCGCTGATGAAGTCAAAGGTGGCAAATGGTTCATCCTCTGCCAGAAGCGGAGCAGGAACCTCAGTCTGCACCGGAGCTTCAGTTGTCTTTTCGCCATTGGAGATCTTAACCTGGTTGAGCTTCTCGGCCAGAAGCGAGTCTACGGAATGTTCCTGCAGCCAGGTGCAGGTCTTGTGGAGGGAAAATATCATACGACGAATGAACTCGTGGGGCGAGACCATCTTCTGCCGCCTAATATCCAGCAGCTTGGTCACCTCGGTTACAAACGCAACGAACTGGTACTCCACGCAGTTGTCCAGGTGCGACTGCTGCGAGTCCTCGAACATGAAGCGCTTGGAGCAGGCCGGGCACTTGCGCTCCTTCCACATGGGCTCCGGTATATTCACCTTGATGTCGCGCAACTGCACCTGGTCCTGATCCATGGGGTCGTCCTCCTCGAAGTTGGTCTCGCTGTAGTTGTAGCAGTTCTTGTGCTTGCGCAGCAGGGCGGCCTCCTCATTGTCGTCGCTGGAGCTCGCCGCACCATAGTCCTCGTCGTCCTCGTTTGTGCCATCGTTGCCGCTGCTCGTGGGCAGCTCAGTGTCCCTGGAATGTCTCTGGAAGCTTTTGTGATGCTGGTGCTTGTCAAAGAGCACGTTAAGATACTGGATTCTCTGCTCAGAGCTGCCGTCCAGCTGCGGAGCCGTCTGGTTTAGCAGCCGCTTGTGCACCTTGTCCTTAGGGGCCTGCACTTTAGCTCGGCTGTTGTTCAGCAGCAGGTCGTGCACCGGTCGCTGCTCGACGTACCGCAGGTCCGCGGCGGTAAAAAGGGCGTTCTCTTTGTCTATTTTGTTCGCGTCCGAGATATTCACTGCCTTCTGTTGGTATAGCTCGGCCAACTTAAGACTGAGGGCATTCTTGATGCACTGCTCCCGGAAGGTGACGGCGTGCTTGAGATACGAGATGCAGGGAGCACAAATGTTGCGGGGCAGGCCGTCGTCTGTGGAATTCTGCAGGGATTACAAAGATTAAAGCGTATGTGGGAACAGACAATAAAGAAGGTTTACCTTCAGGCCCGTTGTCTCCTCCAGTAGAACGCTAATAGGCTTCTGCCAGTTGAGAAACTCGTTCGTGGATCCGTGCAGGTAGGTGGGAATCTTCGCGAAGATTTCATAATCCGCGGGGCTGCTGCAGACGCGGCAGATCTTGCCCGAGGTCGTCATATTAATGCTAAAAGTCTAACTTAATTCTAATGACGAATAAAAACAAACAATGAAAATTTTCTTCGCCGGCGATTGTTTTATTTTTTTTTCCTACACTAACAACCAAACTGTGATGCCGTTCTGGCAATTTTTTAGCTAGTTATAGCTAGTAAGGAAACTATTTGTAATTCTTTTTTATTTTTTAATATTTTTACAGTGCATATTTATTTAATCCCGGCTATGAAAATCATAAAATATAAGAAACCTAAGAATATCAATCCCATATAAATTTCTCAATTTTTTAAACTAAAGTTAAATGCGACACTTATACAAAATTTCTTAATACCAATTTCTAATAACAAATTTTCTGATTTCAGTCAAAAGAAGTTAAAGAGTCGTTTAATATAAATTTAAAGTTAAATTTTTGTATATTTTATTCTTTGTAGTTCTTATTCCTTTTTTTTTGGCTTTTTGAAGAATTACCCTTATTAATATTTTTGTGTTACTTTACAATAATATTATTCAATAATCTTTATTTATTCATTATTCATTTATGTTTAGTTTCCTCATTTAGGGAATACCCTAAATTGGTTTTAAAACAAAAAAGAGCTGTCACCGGTTCCTCTGCATTCACGCTAGTTCTCTGCGCATTTGGTATTTTCCCACTTCCACGTACACGGCCACACTGAGGCTCGCGTTCATTACAAGTTTGTTATTCTTTTTAGTTTAAAAGCATTTTAGTTAAGTTAACCGAAGCGCACAAAGAAGTTTTGAGTTAGTCATGTCCGTTCTGACGCGCTGTGCCTTTCTGCTCCTCACGCTGGCCGTCTGCGGTATGTAGTTAAGCCAAAGCGCCGTAAAGTGCCCGTTGTCAAGTGTTTAATCTCGGCTTTGGGTGTGGCTTGGCAAATGTGTTTTGGATGCAGTAATTGAAATTAATCACCGAATATTTGCAGGCAGCTGGGCCATTCGCTGCTACCAGTGCTCCTCCGACCAGGATCGCAAGGGTCACGACAGTTGTGGAGCCTACAAGCGGTTCAATCGCACGGAGCACATTGCCATCGAATGCAACAGCGACGAGAGCCACATGCCAGGATCCTTCTGCATGAAGGTGGTGCAGCAAGGTCCCCGCGGATTTATCTGTGAGTTGTCTGATAGTTTCCTTTTCCAACCCAAGCTTTCTTGCTAACCCCATATCATGATATTCATTATACTTCGTACGTTGCTTCCAGGGGACGGTCGCTGGCGTCAGGTGATCAGACGATGCGCATCCGTTTCGGATACCGGAGTAACTGGAGTCTGTAATTGGGGCGTTTACGAAAACGGTGTCTACTGGGAGGAGTGCTACTGCTCTAGTGACAGCTGCAATGGGTCCAGTCTTATACAAATGCATGGATCACTTCAGCTGCTCTTGGCTTTCCTGCTAATGGGCGCCGCCTCAAGGATTGTAAGGAGCTAAGCCACAAATATGGCTTCTTAATACAACAAAAAAGACGTTTTGTGCCTTTCTACACACACTTTTACTAATCTTTAAGCTGAGAATGACTTTTGATAGCAGAATCACATTCCGTCCACAATTTCATTTTATAAAGTTAAGTTAGAAAGTTGAAAAGTTAATCTAGATCTTGTGGCTTTACGGCAGGTCGATTTATCAAACAAAAAGCAGAGCAGTGAGTATTTACTGAACTAAGCAATTGTGACTTGGAAACTTAAATTTGATAGCAAAATGATTTATATCTTCTATCAAATGTTTTATATCTTATAGATTGCATAAAAACAAGCCTATTTCAGAAAATATCAATTTTATAGGTACTAAACAATATAAAGAAACACCTCCAAGTCAAATTAATAAAATTGACCTGCCATATTGTACACCGACTCTAAGCCTTTAAGCTACGAATATTGTACATTTAAAGCAAATTTTAAAGCCAGAAAGTTGTACACTTCGAATCTCGAGCAATACACCCACAGTCGAAATATATTTCTCTGAATAGAGTTTTTACACAAGATTATTTGGATATTTTACAACCGTTCTGCATATCCATCAGGGACTTCAGGCCGAATTCCGCCCAACCAGCCTTCGGATCCTTGGCCACAGCGGTATAAGCCATCGTGGATCCATCTTCGAAGGTTTTCATGGCAAAGAATGATGTTCCTTCCTGCAACCAAACGCGCATTTCTTCAGAGTCAGCCGAGGCCGAATCATTTCCTGGGCTCTTCCCGTACTGCGGTGTTATAAAAATCAAAAGCTGTATTGGAAATCTTAGCAGCAATCTCACCCATTTTTCGTATATGGCCAGCGGTTGATTCTTTTGCGTCCATCTCAGCACTTTCAGATAGAAAACCATAAACCTGTGCACATTCTCCTTGACCCTGATAGATGGCGACTGATTGAACTTGGCTATTTCGTCCAGGGTGCTCCGGCAGATCTCGCGATCCTTAGGCCTTGCGAGGGTCTGACAAATTGCCAGTGCAATGCGACGCAGGCATTCAAACTCCTCGTCCAGTACCTCCGGCCCCAACATTGAAAATTTGGTGCAGAACTTG
>JAEIIJ010012180.1:0-25071 GCA_018904815.1 Drosophila ogumai | reverse complement strand
GGTCTCCTTCACTGCGTTGCAAACTTCTGACTGAAATTATAATACCCTGCAAGGGTATATTAAAAGCTACTATTCCCATTATTGCTTTCTGTCTCCCAGGGCGCATTGTGTCGCCTTAGCTTACTGTCAGTCTGGTTAATTGCCAAAATAAAGCGGCATGACAACCAATTTCAAATTGGAGTTGATGTTTAATTTAATTTTAATTACCATTATAAAAGTTATTTAGAAACTGCAGTCAAAAACTACGAAATAGATCAATTGTTACTGGGATACTCCCTAGTTACTTGCTATGAATTCTATCAACAAGGCAAATTATTGAAGACTTTTGAATGTTTCAATTGTCGTACTTGTTTTTGAAGCAATTTCATATTCATATTTACAACGCACTGACAGATATGGGAAATTTGATACCCCAGCCGGCACATGTGCCGTGTCTTTGGGACGGAAATAAAAGATTTTACAAGACATTGCACAGCCGAAGAAATTTTCCGCACATTCTTTGGCTGGCAAACAACTTAGAGACGCAGGCCCGCCCCCTCGGAAAAAGCGTTTAAAGGCAACTTGACACGCCGGCAAATAAAATCTAAACTTCTTAAAGCCCAAAGACACACCCACACCCTTGTCACTGCCCCGCCGAGGGGTCGATGAAGCTAAAAACGAATACGAAAAGCAGTAAAAAAAATGATAAACGCTTCAACTGATGACACATTCAGTTTCACACACGAACGACTTTCAATTTACATTTGATGTTTTATGTTTCGCAGCATTTACCAAACGAAGAACCAAGAACCAAGAAAGACCGAATGAGCCGCCGGGGGAGGGGCCGAGTGGAAAAGAATCACTCATACGCACCCACGCACATGAGGATTGGCGCCCGACGTTTGACGCCGCCTGGCAAAACGCTTAGAAAGGAAATAGCACAAAAAACACTGAAAGAGCCAGGACTCCAAGGAGTGGCGGCAGAAGACTTTCACAGACGACCACGACGGTGCCAGAGCCAAGGAGATGGCAGGAGGCAGAAGGCAGGAGGAGAAGCAGCTAACGTTGGGCAAATAAACGAAAAATATTTTGTACTTCAAATAGAAAACGAACACAGTCAAAACAAAAAAAGACAACGCATTTATGGCGATAACTCGAACAACTAATGCTCCATAGTTAAAAATTTGTTATGTTAATATGTCAAATATTTTTTCGTTTATTAAGCTTAATTTTTATGACGACTGGCGTAGCTCAACCTAAAATATGAATTAATTTTTTGACAAATTTAAGACTTGTGTAGATTATCCATACTTCAATTCTTTTCCGTATTCAAGTAGGACTGAATATCGTATATATATCTTTCCTCTTCTTGGAACATACAACTAGCGATTCATGCCGAAACCTTTCTCTTAAGTATAGGGTATCCTTAAACGGGAGAGAAGACACATCAAAAGACGTAATCCAGTCAAAATCAGGCCTCTCAATAAAGACTGCATTGCGATTGTTGGCAAGTCTGTGATTTTAGAGGTCGCATATATGGCTTTCTTCAGTCAAACGGTTGCTTTTAGATCAGCCTGGTTATGTCAAGTTAGAAAAACAGGAAGAAGAACACGCTATACTATTTATTATTCTCTAAGCGAAAGAAGACGCTTTTTTCGGACTTATGGTCAAAGAATTTTGGGTTGCTTAGACAACCACTTTTTTTTTGCCTATTTACATATTACTTTCCTGCCTCAAAGAGACAAAGTGAGTTCCTTGAACAACTTTCAACTTATAATAAGCATGGTGCTCAAGGATATTTCCTACACACTGACAACGTGGTGGTGGTGGTGGTGTAAACTTTTCAATGGTCACTCGAGGGCGTTTCCCGAAAACCGATGCTTGACAAGTTGCCTCCTTGAGATCGCCACAAAGGCACTTCAAATGAGGCCCACAAATAGAAGGCCTCCACTCAGCGTGCGGTCAGCAAAAAACAAGAAAGTAAAGAAAGTAAAACAAAGCACCCGAAAAGCAGTTTGAGCCGAAATTGCCCATAACGAGCACTTGACCAGGGACAGAATGTGAGATGGCCATAGAGTTCAGGGAAATTCGCAACTTCTTTCGCATACCTTATATGTACATACCACCTCTTCGCTCTGATGGCCTGTATCGCAGCAAATAAATTTAAAGCGGCCGCAAGGAAAAACGATGCACTTAAAGACCCCGCATTTGTCTCAATGAAGGTCGTGTCACATAAGTAACGTTAAGTTCCTTTTTTCTACCTAATTTATACAGTTTACGTTTGCGGGCTATCCGGCCGAGGTCCCTGCGGTCTCCGGATTCCATTCGAGTCCGGGTCCACCACTCGAAGCCATATAATTGCGCTTATCTCTTGGCGCACACTCAAGTGGCCCGGCTCAATATGTTTTTGGAGTGAAATGAAGTGCCCATCGTGTCCACTTGGCAGAGGGAAAAGAGCCGGACAACGGCAATGGAATCCCAGCAGAAGCAGAAATTTTTGTATTTGATTTAAAAGGAAATACCTTTTTTAGTTGGAGCCGAAGAAGCCTCTCGCACAGCTTGTTTACCCTGCTGTTTCTCCAATTCCTTGGTGTTTCCTTTTTTGTGGCGACATTTTTATACGCAGTGTGTGTTTGTGTGAGCGAGTGCTCCTTTTTTCCGTTCGGGGGCAGGGACAACTTTTTGGCATGCTACCAATGAGATTATCTTAAGTGGGGTGTTGCTCCTGGGAGAGCAGCCGAAGCAGGCGGGGAGCCCTCAATTGCAGTCTTCAAGTTGGGTTTCCTTTTTGTTGGTCTAGAAATGAGTTTTGCAATAGTTTTTAACTGTCCGGGGGGGTCTGCGGTTTTTGTTTCTCCGGGAGCGGGTTCTTTGGTCGTCTTGTTAGGTAAATCGATGTAAATTGCTTTTTAAAGAAGTTGAATGAATAAATTATGTGAGCAAATGAAGAGGCAACAAGCAGAAGATGCCGTACCCATGGCAACATAGTTGGGAAACACAAATTCACTGCAACACGTATTTTCCAAAGCTCTTGATTTTAACGAATGTTTGGTTTCGAACGATTGTGAAAATGAATTGGTAATTGTGTAATTGTTATATTAAAGTTAAGTTCCGAACTTAAACAATTACAAGTTGAAACTGATGCGGACAAGATTTAATACAACACAAAATGGCTCTCAGAAATATCCTTTCTCTTTCGGGCGCTGGGTGCATCTTTTGAAAGCCTCAAGTGTGAACACACATTATAATAAACGCCTCAATTGTTGTGCAGTCATCTGCGTAATTTATGTTTAGCTAATGTTCAGGGATCGATGAGCTTGTCAGCTTTTGTGAATCACAACACCCGCAGACACACACAGCAGTCAGGAGCCAGGACACGGGACACAGGACCCAGGGACCCACACATATATCCTGTGCTGTGGCGCACACATACAGGCCCGCACATTAACCTCCTCGAAACCGAAGGAAGCTGGGAAATGACGTTAAGGTTGCTTCGTTGAGTCTAATAGACTTTCATGTCTGCCTCGACATCGACTTTGCCCCAGTTTAGAGCGAGTCCTGCGAGAAATCCTTTCGGCATCCACTCCACCGCTTCTCCTCCCACTCCCCCGGCTGGTGTTATTCTCCCAAGACTCCACGTTTTTTTAGACATGTTTCAATGATTTCTTATTTTTGCCAGAGGGGCGAATCTGTTGCGCTGCTGTTTTGTCGTTAGAGAAATTCAATTTTTTTTATTTGTCGCTCGCTCGCTCGCTGTTAAATCATTGATGTGTGAAATTTGTTAGCTCCTCCGCCAGGACTTGACTTTGATCGATATTTAAGTCAGTTTTTTGCCCCACTGTGAGAACTGTTTTTCTGCCTTTCCGACTCGTTTTAAATTTCCGAACATCGAGTGGGCCGTGAGAAGAACATTTTCGGAGCTGTAGCCGCATTTGTGGTGATAGGCTCATTCCAGTTTAGCCTGTTGTTTTGTAAACATATCGTACCCTTCTCTGTGTACGAGCAAAAATTGATTCAAAGTCCAAAAAACTACCTTCTAAAATATTTTGAAAATTTCTTAAGGAATTCACTAACCGAGTCGAAGTAAGTTGAAATTGTTTTCCTTTTTCAAGGGTTATTTGTCAAGACGGTTTCCCCTGCAGTCAGTCCTAGCTAGAGATGTGTTGCCAGAGTGCTTGCGGATCGGTGTCCTTCGCCTTGGCCTACGGTCCCGTCGGTCCTGCCCTGCCAGCCATGAACTACAACAGCTGCTGCTGTGGCCCCAATCCGCCATGTGGTCCCTGGACCTGCCCGCCCAATAGGTGCTGCTGCGCTGGCGAGTGGGGATGCTTCGGGCCCTTCTACTGAGGATCACCTGACCGGAACAACTGCCATCTGACATCGGCTAGAGTTCCAAAGACTACGAAGAGGGCGGAATTTAATTTTTGTTTACAAAAATAAATTGGAATGTGCTAAAAAGAAAGTTTGACAGGGAGGTTTTTTTAAAATCGGAGCTTGGAATTGGGATTATAACGATCGTAGATAAAATTTATTTGCCTTGTGAAACCCCCTTTTCAAATATCTTTTCCGATAGATGGATGCATATTTAAGAATGGGTAGTGAACGCTTTTTCCCCGTTTAAGAACACTTGATCACGATAGTCGCGAATAAAAAAGATATTAGATAAGTTGTGTAACTCATTTATTTAGTCATTCAAGCAGTCATCGGCCTAATATCCCAGTGACCCCACTAGGTGTTCCGGGGTAAAATCTCGTCACTTTCCTGTCTTCTCCTGCGCCTTATCCTGAGTCGCTCCTGTGCAGATCTGAGATTCTAGAGGAGCCAAGGTGTGCGGCACGTAGCAGTTGTTGCTGTTCTTGCGACTTGTGTCCACGGCATAGCAATTGTCATTGGGTCCACAGGGAGTGGGAATGAAGTCCCGGCCCGTGAAGCGGATCGTGGACAGAGGTGGATTATTGCAGGCCAAATCGTATGAGGCACAGGCCCAGCCGCCGCACATGGTTGTTTTTTAAGGAGAAACTAAACAGGGTTAGAACGTGAAGAAAACGAATTATAAAATAAAATTCAAAATAATAAAAACAAAATAATACTTACTCGACACGGAAGTGTGAGATGTTGAAACGGCAACGACTGGACTTGGACTGACTTCTAGTACTTCTCTGCTGTCAAGCAAGGGGATTCAAGACCTACTTAAGCCCCTGTGCTAGTAAGTACAATTTTGTCGATACTGTGACCACTCCGGGGCCAACTAGAGCCCGATCCTGTCTACCATCCGCAACCATTGCAGCATCCGCCGCTGCAGCCCCCGCAGGCGGAGCAGTCGTCGCAGGGACCGCAGGGAGTGGGCGTGAAGCAGCGACCGGTGTAGCGCAGTGTCGACAGCCGCGGATTGCAGCAGGCTATTTGGTAGGAGGCACAGGCCCAGCCGCCGCACATCTTGGTGTAGTTTTCCTGTTGGCCGGTTTCTTTTTTATCCCTTTTCGGGTTAGTTATTGCCTGGAGCTGGACAGAAAATCGAGTGTTTGGGGCCAAAATGGAAAGCAAACTGAAATGGGGAAACAAGCGCAGAGCAAAGTCGCTGTTTCGCTCTGACAGCTGGTGACAATCTCTTCGACGCCGCCCTTGGGGTCTGACAACGCTTTGAAAATCTGGCCTAAAAGCGAACCTGGCCAGCGAGGGGACCTGGCAAAGGATTCCGAGCAGTTGGTACCGTGGAACGTAGGTGAAGAAACTCAAAAATCTCTCATCAATCAAAATAATTGCAAAACCTTCAAGAAGAATTAAGCCAATTCATAATTTAATTTAATTTAAGCTTAAAGGCTAAAATCAACATTAAAAACTTTGCTTAAATTCTTTGGGGCTCCATTTTATTTTAAAATTTTTCGTAGACATTTTTAAAAGGACTTTAGCAATTTTAATTCTGCATTCTCTCCACCGTTGGCCATGCAAATCTCTGTGCGACACATAACGAACCGTGACGAAACCCATTGCACTTCCCAACCAGCCAGGCGCACACAATCAATTCCATTAGCCACTCTGACTGACCGCAGGGAGGGTAAGGGATCCGAGACCTCAATAGACACAGGCCACACATGGTTTTATTGAATTGCAAAAATCAATGCAGATTTGCCTCGAGCTCTGCGACTTTTTTAATTTTTGAAACTTAACACATTTTAAATTGGTGTGAAAAATACAGGTACATCATAACTTGTATTTTTAATTCATTTGTAGCATCCCTTGTTTGACTTGTCATATTTTCAATAAATATTTAACAAAACTTTCATTTTAACTTACCATTGCCAAATTTCCACCGGATTTTCGCTTTGATTGTCAGACAAAAAAGGTGCTAAATAGTGTCCTGGAGCCTTGGGAGCGAGTTACTTTCACTGTCCCGGTATTTAGCACGTTTTTTGCGGCAGAAATTTAGCAACAGGTTGAAGACGAGTCGGACTTGGGATGAATTGTGCAGCGCCTCGAATTCGACCGCATTTCGGTCCCTGTGGTCCTTGTGGTTCCTGTGGTCCTTGTGGACCCTGTGGTCCTTGTGGACCCTGTGGTCCTTATGGTCCCTGTGGCCTCAGTAGTCCCTGTGGACTCAGTGGACCCTGTGGCCTCAGTGGTCCCTGTGGCCTCAGTGGACCCTGTGGCCTCAGTGGTCCCTGTGGCCTCAGTGGTCCCTGTGGTCCCTGTGGCCCCTGTGGATTTTGTGGACCCTGCGGCGGACCCTGTACTGGCTGCTTTGTCCCCTGTGGATCCCGCGGATCCTATGGATCCTGTAGACCTTGCGACCACTGCGGACCTTCGCCCTGCGCCGTGGTCTCGTACCAGCTGACCTCCGGACCCGTGGGTCCCGTACTACCCGGAATGCAGTGCACCTGCAGCCCAGCGTGTGGCGGATCCTGTGGCGTTTCCTGCTGCGGGCCCTGTAGCGTACCCTGCGGCGGCTGCTGCAACGGCAGCTGCGCGCCGCCCTTTTACTTCGCGCCGAACAACTGCCGGAACTGCTTCGAGTGGGGCCGCTTTGGACCCACGTATTAGTGTTGCACTTTTGATGGACCTTTCATAACACAGTTTCGAATGCAATAAATTCACGTGTCAGCCAGAGTTATGCGCGGCCTGTTCTGTTCCGCTGACACTCTGACAGGCTAACAAATGACCCAGGTCGCCGTTTCAGGGTTGCCGAAGTTTGCACCATGAAAATCATTTAACATTCGAACTTTTGTTAGCCATATAGGGCTGGCTCGCTGGCCAACAAAGCAATGCAAAAAAAAAAAAAAAACAGTGACCGGCAAAAGTTTCCTGGCTAGAAAAACAAAACAAAAATGGGTAAAATCTGAAAATTCGGTCGGTTTGGGTTTTGCATACGCGAGGCGCAGAGACGGAAAAAATGTTCCCTGTAAAAACAAAATATGCGTGTGAAAACCTTCCAATCTATTTGGTTACACGACGTACTTATGTAGGTCATGGATCTGACAGTTTTTGTTCAGCTATTCGGTTGTGTTTTTTTGTTTATTTTGGGCACGCTTGAGCGGCGAAGACAGGTCAATTGAACCAACTTTTTGACAACGGTTCGCGAAAGGAACAACAACGAAATATTTTGGCTCGAAATTGCTGTAGTTTGGAACAAATTGAGGTATGTCGGCAAATAAATTGCTTTTTTCAATTAAACATCCATTCTATACAGCGGAGTGAAGGGAGAAATATGCAGTTTTAGACTGAACAGAAGGATTTGTAAAAGGAGCTCCAGCTCTTTCTAAAACTCTCTATTGTTTGATTTCCCAGCCCTTGATCACTTATCCACAAGTGGCTTTATATATTTTGTATTAATTTTTTTTAATTTGAATTCTACAGTGCCCAGAGTTGAGCAAAAAATTTTCAATATTAATTAGCCATACATTTCTTAGTCATCACAACAACAACACCATAACAAATATTTATAAGGAAAATGCATTAATTTTATGTTTCTTAAAAATTGAAATCGGTTAATCGGTTATTATGTTAACTGACTAGACCAATCTGTATTGGAAGAATACTTATTTTTCTTCTAACTATACAATAGTTATTAAATGCGTTTATAAGTTTAGTTTTGTTGTTCCATAAAAAAATATAGGTACTGAGTAAGCGCTGAAGTTAAATATTTTTTTTAAATTTTTAAGCTGTGATCGACTTAAATTAAAATGAATTATGAATTGTTATTAAAAATATATTGAGAAATGCAAATAATTAAGTGAACATTGATTTCATTTAAGTTTACAAAATAAATAAAATACAAACTCTTACAAAATTTATTATAGAATGTAATCTAAGGTAAAATTTAATAAAATCTGACAGTTCCTAAGCTCCAAAAAATTTAAAGATTTAAATATTGATCAATTCTGAATTACTTCTCTAAAAGTTTAACTTTCGAGTAATTTTCATAAAACTAAGCATCAGAAAATCAATTTATATTTTGATGAATTTAAAACTGTTCCAAAGTTTACAATCCTAAAAACGTTACTGTTATCTTTTAAAATAAATAATTAAACTGATTTTGGTCCCCACAAAATATTATACACCATAATTATTTGAATTTGTTTTAAGGCAAAAATGAAATCTAGCCGTAAAATCTTAGATATCAACGTTACTCTGGAAATGAAGGACCAACAAATAAAATCGTGAAAGGACTCCCAGATCCGGATTTCTCGACTCACCTTCGGAGCAACGACAAATGCTATGACTGCCGGCAGTTGTCGTCCTCGGTGTTGTGATTGTTGTTGTCCCGGCAATAAATTAACTTATTTTAGCACGTTACACAGCTCTCGCTGCCTTTGCTTCCTCAGCTCCCTTTGGCTTTGCCGCACACAATCACTGACACTGGCAGGAGCAGCGTCGGGGGATTTCAGATTTCGGGACCGACCAGGATCTATCTCGCACTGGAGGATGGAGCTTGACCTATGCCAGCGGCTAACTGTAACGCTTTTCGCTCCTGCTCTACACCTCTTGGGGGTCCTCGTGTTTTCTGCGGATTTCGCACATTTCTCACATATTTTTCATAATTTTGCGCAGGCAAATCGCGTAGGGCCAAAAAAACGTGTGTACGAAATAAAAGTTTTACGAAACGAAAAGTTTGTCCTGTTTCTGTTTGCAGTGTGTGTTTGTTTTTGTTTTGGCAGCACTCAAATCTCTGGTGAAATATTAATTTTCACATATTCTGACACTTTTGCTGCCGGCCGTTGTTTTTTGTCCACTTATGAAGCTTCTATTTTGTTTCGATTTCGCATTTAATTTTTTTAGCAAGCTAATTTATTCTCTGCCCGTCGGCCGGAGTTTGTTTTTGTTGTGCCTGCTCAGGATATTATTTAAGCTCAGTGGCTCGTTCGTGTTCGTTGCGGGCTGCGTTCGTGAGCGGAGGCAACAGCAGAGCGAACCAAACGTTATGACATTATCAACGTAACTGACGCCCCAGCGGCAGGAAGCTGTCGGTCCTCGCCGGAATCCCAACAACAGCAGCTGAGCCGACGTCGCTGCTGTTAGTTTGTCCTGCGACCGAAGGAATTCGGTAGCAGTCGTGTCCTGCCGTCGAGAGCAAAGGACCTCGACGGCTCTGCTATTCGCAACTCAACGAAACGGGAGCCGAAGCCCATCGAAGTCCTTATTTTCGCAGGGTAATTTTGAGAGAGCCGGGAACGGTTATTGAGAGTCGAAAGGGAAATTACTTGAGCTCCGCTCATCGAGCTTTCAAATTCGAAAATAGGGCTGTTTCAATTTAACAGAAAACTTTCAGGCGTTACAGAAATTTAGCCACTGAACAACTAACAGAGTTCCAACCAGAAATGATGTTCTGCATCTTTACTATATCCTTATTTTTTTAATAAGCATTAAATCTTAATTGAAGTCCTGACTTATTGAAATAAGGCCAAAGGTGTTGTTAAAGGTTTTCATTGTCTTAAGTAATTTAAAAATATATTTATAAATAAAAAATACTTTTAAAAAATTTGTATATTTTAAATTAAATTAAATTAATTAAATTAATGAAATTTTTTAATTTCTTATATTAATTTATTAAATTTTAACCTATTTATCTATATTTACAATACAAAAGTAAACCAAACCATTTTGCTTTACGAACAGATAATCTTTAAATAAACCACCGACTGCCAGCACTAAGAATTTCTATATTTTACTGAATTTTAATATATTTTGATGCTGCAGAAATTCTGATATCGCTACTATTTATTCTATTATTTTATTATAAATCTAATCAGTCTAAAACAGTCTTAAATTAGCAAAACTAAACTTCTTTTAAAAATCGTTTGAATAATAATAGCTACATAATTGTCACAGAGAAATCAAACTGAGCTCCACTGATGGCTTATGCATTATAATTTTTAAATTTTTACTTTGGAAAGACGAAACTAGAGCGTATAACTAAGGAGACAGCGTCTATAGTGGTCAACGCAAACCGGAAATAATGCACGACATACAAAATGGAAACCATATTGACAGGATTCGACATCGGAGGAAATGGGGGAGGGGAAGCGGGGACTGTGCCAAGGCGGAGAAATAGAAGCAGCAGCGGTTGAAACATAAAGCAATAAACAAGAAAATACCAAATGCATACGAGGCAGCAAACATGACAAGCAGCAGTGGCAGCAAACAAAACAAAGCAGGGAAAGGATACATGTGTAGTACCAGCGCTACCAGAGGATATGGATAAATAAATATATGTGCATGCGAGTGTGTGTGCGTGGGACAGGATGCTCTGGCTAGACAATAACTGTAAAATGTAAATATTAATATTGTCATAATAGACAAGACAAGTTTGAGTGCAGAACTGGGGTGTCCGGAAAAGACAACGACGACGATGACGATGACGATGATGATGATGATTGCCCCTATGGATGCGATCCTGATGGATAACCGCAAAAGTGCCGTTAAGCTTACCGGCTATGCAAGAGCGTGGAACCCTGCGAGAGCGAACCAAACAGAATACAAAATGTCAGCTCATTTCCGGTTGCTTAATTTGAAATCGTTGTGCCAAAAATTACAAATGAGCTGACAATGGGACACCAAGGAAACCAAACAAGCGAAAAATAACAGGATACCGGCCACGGCGCGGCAGCCAGACAGGCGGCGAGGAGGAGGATTGGAGGGTGGCGGCAATAAGCACAAAATAGCAGCGTCTAATACGCAAAATAAACGAGAACTGGCCACAGCATGACAGGCAGGATAACACTGGCCAGCTGGGCGCAGTCCTTTACAGATCCCCATCCTTTTTACCCCGCCACAGTCACCATCGCCATACCCATCCCCGCTCCCCGTCCACTCTTGTGTTTTACAATTTAACGCACATCCTAACAAGGCAACGCCCCATAGTTTAATTTTTGTCTCTGTCCCCGGCTCTGCCACTATGTGTGCATGCATTTTCCACACTCTCTCCCAGCGATGTGTAAGGATCTGGTAGAGACTATACAACACTCTTAATATAGTGCTGTCTACAGGTTATTTATAATTAATATTTAAAACTATTTTTATTGTTCTAGTAGCTAGCTTCGAAATAACAACGTAGCTTTTGCTTTATTTTTTATTTATAAATGCTCAAAAATAAATAAATAAAAAATAAGTTTTAACCACAAATAAAAATCAAGAGCAAATATTCATTCACCACTAAATAATTTATTGTTAGGATATATACTTCCATCCCTACTCACGCTCTACTTACCCTCCCTTCCCTT
Source organism: Drosophila ogumai (assembly GCA_018904815.1). Taxonomy (NCBI): domain Eukaryota; kingdom Metazoa; phylum Arthropoda; class Insecta; order Diptera; family Drosophilidae; genus Drosophila; species Drosophila ogumai. The sequence goes on along the minus strand of JAEIIJ010012180.1, from coordinate 13,378 downwards.
TCTCTTTGTGCTACCCAACTTCCTCTCTTTCTCCGGGCTTGCTGCACTCTAATCTAATGATGACAAGCGTCGGGGAGAGCGGGGAATATTCGTACTCCATCCCCACTGGCTGTGCTCCTTTATTGCGTATACGCCATGTACAACGCCCCCACAACGATAGAAGCCACAATGTGTCGAAATTTCGGTGCGTCCATCGCCATTCACCTTTTCGTGAAGTGCAGGCGATAAAATGTACGGTGAAGATTTGAAACGACCCTCCTGCCACACCCCCATCTATAAATATCAAGCAGTCCCCTGATTGTCCTTCTTCCTTTTCCCACGCTTCAAGGATTCGTCCAGCTGCTGACAGCTGACTGGGAGCGAATGCGTTTGTGCCAAATGGAGGTTACTCTTTTTTTTAGGCCACTGTCAAGTGGTAAAGAGTCGATAAAGCGAATGATTGTAAAGGAGGGAAATTGAATTCTGACCAAAGAATTTAAGTACAGTTTAGGGGATGAGATTAAAGATAATTGATTTGTTTGCTTTATATATTTATTAGTTTTTCTTTAGAACCCAAATGCTAGGCAAAACCCTTCATCGGTTCTAATTAAGTTTATTTACTTCCGGGAATTATTTATCATCCGGCCTCTTTTGGTCCCTTTTCAAAATCCCTCCCGCCGGCCTAACACCTTGCTTAGCGGTATTCCAAAAACTTAATTAACGCTCGTCAACTAATTGCCTAATTTATGCAAGTCAAATAAATGTCATGTCAACATATAATTAGTTATGGCGCCTGAAGTGGCGCTAAGCAAATGTGAGTGTGCGGAAAATTTGATAATTTATGCATGATTTAAATTCAGTATTGCATACTTAGCGGGGTCTTTCGCAGCTAATTAAATTTCTGTCCTGCAAAAATCAACCAAACAAAAGCCGCCACAGCCTTAAAGGAAACTATGCAACTGCCAGGACTTGATTTCATCCTTGGGGACTCGGTGTCGGCGGGTGTCCCTTCGTGGCTATACTTTACTTGTGCTTTTCAGGTCATCTTTCGAGTCTCTCAGGTCCGTCTTAGCCTTGTCAGCAGCTCCTTCTGCCGGCCAGCATAATTTTGTTATTGTTTTTGCATTGCATTACAGTCATCCGAGGAGGAACTCTTGCTGCTGCTCCTTAATCTATTGGATTAGCGAAAATTCAATTAGGCCGGGCCAAGGATTCGCCTTCTGCTCGGCTGCCGGCAACCCAATTAAACTGCTAAAGTTTCAACTTCAACTCTGACATTTCGATTCGTTCGCTTTCCATACGCTATTGATGGCAATTGCTGTTCCCCGATATGTCCGCTGTCCACGCGCCGTTTGACAAATATTTGTACAGCCGGCTAAACAAAAGATAGCTCCACTAAATCTATGTCACAATCCAGATATAAAATAATAGTCAAAAAAAAAAACAGAGTCGTTGCATCTGCGATACCCAAACAAGGACAGGGCAGTGCATGGGCCTATAAAAAATGGCATCAAATTTCGAACTAAGTGCAAACATTGTAGTGAGGCAAATATTTACATCACTTTCAGCTGTGTTGGAAAAGGAAAAAAATCTTCGGAATATAAAATAAATTATTAAAAAAGGGTATTTAAATTCTACAAAAATGCGAACATTTGCGAACAATTGAGTAAACGTATAAAAAGCACTAGTTTTTTTTCAGTTTCCGAACATACTTAGGAGTAAAGTTTTACAATGCTTTCAACAATTTTAATTCTTTAATATTTCATAAGACAATGTATTTGCTATAATTTTTTAAATTAAGAAAATATTGAAGAAACAATTGACATTAATTGAAGCTTTTTAAAGCTAATCATTTTATCTTTGTGTAATTTATGGATTCAATTTAAAAGGGTTAAAGAAAATGGTTGACTTACGAGTCACTTATTTTAAGATTCGAAAAATCTTAGTAAAATTGTATATCCAATTTTGTAACTTTAAAAACTCAAAAAACCTGCAAGCTAAAATGGGCTTTCAGAAATCTCGCTAATTTCTGCACAACCCTTGAGGCTAAGCATCTCAAATCTCCCCCCGAGCAATCCTTTTCGCTTTTTGTGTACGAAGCTCCACTACATAAACTCTCATTTGTCCTTTTCGTGGTTCCCCTGTTTTCTCGTGGGCGGTTTCTTTGTCCTCGGGACAGAAGAAGTCATAAATATATTTCGCTGATTTCATACTGTTCCACAAGGTTGCGAGAATAACTTGCATAATGTTCCATTCCGAGCAAGGACGAAACAAAACGTAAAACGTAAAACGGACTTAACCGCGACACAAAGGGAGTTCCCCGGCTGGGAAGAGGGGGCAAAAAGGAATAATTCACAAAGAATGAAACAGCAAAGAAAGGCTTACTATTCGCTCGGATATTTAAGTAGATTTGCCTGTTGTCTTTCAACCGTTTCCCGTTTCTCATTTCCCATTTCCCATTTTCCGACGTTCAGACTTACTTTCATATTTTATCATTCTTCTGCTTGCTCTTTCCTTGCTCCTTACCTTTAGCTCTTTTTGGTTCGCATGTTTTTGCGCTTCCTTCGTTTTATTCCCACGCTTTTGTACTTATAATTTCGCACGTTTTCCTGCGAATGCAGCACAAAAATTTCTCGTAGTAACTTTTAATTTTATGCCATTTAATTCGTTGAAAGCGGAACGCGGAAAAGGAGCAAAAAATCGGCAGCCGAAGAAAAGAGAATACTGCAATTATGTCCGGGTGTGCGCGTTTCTCTGCCTGTGTGTGCGTATAGCAAAGGAATTTGCCACAGGACACGCTTTATAGCAAAAGTTGCTTCCGTTTTTCCATTTGGCGACTTTCTTCCCTCGGTTCTTGCTCGCCCGGCCAGCAAAAAGTGGACAACGCTTGAAATTCCCTCAACTTTTCTCCTTTTTTGTAGTTGACAGAACCTGAAATAAGGTTAAGAACAATAACTTGATGATTTATAATAACAGTGGAATGCTTAAGCTATAATTATTTTAAGTTATTTAACTATCATAAATAGTTATTTATTCTTTATTCCGTCTACCAAGTATTAATTAATAAGGTTTCTTTTATTTAATTGAATTCACAAATTAAAGAATTATCCCTTCACTCTACTACTCTTTAGCTTTAGTGTGAGCTAAGAGGAAGACGATCAAGTTTGCCAGCCATTTCTCAAAAGTTTTGACTCCCTAAAGCGGCGAAAAAGTTGGCCTAAACTGAAATATTTTTTCTATGAAAAGTTAAAAAAAAAGGAACGTATCAAATTGGCTAATTACAAGTTTTTAGGCGTCAAAGTGTGCGTTTGCCTGCAAAAGGGCTCCTCGACTATGTGACAAGTATTAAATATTTAAAGTGTGCTATGGCCAGCTTGGAAATTGATTAAGTTTCCCCAGCCAGCCGGTGTAAACTTTTTTCGGCATGCTTAAAACGAGTAATGGAAAGCCAGAAGGTGAGGCCAACTAATAAAGTTTGCGGTGAAAGTAGCTTAGGCCACGCCCACCCATTGAAGCACTTTCCCGGAGGCTGCATAATTTGCACATTTGTTGTGTGTGAGTTGGGGCCTGGTCTCCTCCCCCTTGTTCATGGTTAAAGTTTTAAGACATTACTTAACTGTTATGGGCACCGCAAGGTAGCGCACTCTGCCACGCAAATCACTTGGGCACGAAAGTGAAACTCGAAGCGGCGGCAACTTGCTCCTTTATGTATTTCCGAGCAGCCAGTTCCTCTCATGTTCATCATCGGCATCGCGCCAGATTCCCTCAGCTCGCAGCATGTCGACCACTTCGTCATCATCGCAACGAGCTGCAGGCAAGTTTCAGCCTTTTATGGGAGCACCAAGTTGCGTCAAGGCGGTGGAATCATATATGAACTCGAGCACCTGCTACTTTGGAGTTAAGCACTGTTCATTAGGCACTTTGACCCAACAATAGGAAACTCATGGCCAACAAAGAAACATTTTAGGCGAACTAAGTTAAAGTTTTTAGGTGCAGTATTCTCCAGTATTGAGAAGAAGTCTCAATTGTAAATACATGTAAATTATGGCAAATTGTCATCAATTTGTGTCCCATTTTCCAGCACTCGTTCGATGTTGTCAATCAACATTTCTTTTTCCCGAACCCGAAAACTGGCAAATATGTATCAATTTTCTATTGGTTTCTTACAAAACTGACAAATGGCTCAACTCAAGCGCTGAGCCACCAAAACAATATCGAACAAAGGGACAAACAACAATATATTGATGGTGTTGAAATTGTTGTTGAGCAATTGTGTCGCATCAGCATCATCGACGGCGAGATCAAAGAGGCTGCGTAGTTCTCCATCTTCATCCGATGACAATACAATTTAATATTGGCATCTACGAAAAAATAGGAAAACAATTCCTACCAATAAACTTTCCCCATTTTTTCTCCTATATATTTTCGATTGTAGGTATTTCATTTATCTTGTGAGTTGTTCATTTTTGACTGTGTGACTATGTGAAAATGAATTTTCATATGTTGTCAAGGTATTCGTGCCACCATCAATTTGTCAGTTTTCAATCAACTTGAGTTTTGTACTGAGGGATCAAGAAAATTGAACAAATTATAATCAGATGAAAATGGGAATTGGAAAAGAAAAGTTTCTTATTCGTTTGGAATTCAGTGTGAAAATAGGATTCAGTCTAAATAAGTAAAGAAAAACTCGAAAGAAGTTTTCAGTTTAATAAATACTAACCAATTATTTTTATATACAAACTAAAAGGGACAAAGGAGTTACCAATATGTAGCCATAGCATAGTTATTCCAACTTGTTTAATATTGTCAATGGGTTCTGTTACATTCATCCAATTATCGATTGGCTGGGACATGAATGATACAGTCACACTCATCTCTCTGAGCAAATATTGTTTTTCCACTCATTTCATAATTTTTCTTTGCCAATTCGGATTTGCGAAGCGTTTTTTCCGAATATTTTAGCCGCATTTGAATAATTTGTCAAAGGCATTTTATTGTCATTCGCTACGCTCTATTAATTATATGGCACACACACAGATCCATCCAGATTATTGCTCCCCCATTGCTCGTCCCGCCGTCCGGATCCTTCGTTTGCATTATTTATGCTCATTTTATCGCGTAATCTGTTTGCGAATGTTAATTGCTAAAAATGTTAAAGCGCATTTTTTATCTTTTTAGTTTTTTCAGCATTTTATAATGTATATTTTTTGCACCATTGGTGTTTATAATAATTTTGTGTGTTTGCTGTCAATTGTTTAATATTTTAATTGTTTTTGTTGCCGCTACTTTGACAACTCATGTGCGAACGTAGGGCATATGGTTTTATGAATAAACCTATAGGCCCTGTAGTTTCCCATACCCTAAGTGTGCGGGCCATTGAAAATGTTAAATATGCCACTAGGACGTTCCAGAAAATGTGTATAGTTTAACGCAATTTGATAAATACGTATTTATTCCCAAAGAGTTGTGCGCTTAATTTGTTTATCTATGCGCGGAAATCAGAGAGCATGGGTCCTGAAAATTTATGGCAAATTAAATTGTGAGCTTTATGAAGTCTTAATGTAGTGGAGCGAAGATGAGAGCCCGATAAAATATGAAATACAATCTTTGTGTGCTGCCAATGCAATTACTGTTGATAATATGAAATCTATATTTCTTTATTTTGGTAAATATTTCAATTCAAAAGAGCCCCTTCACAAGTATATAGTTTTGATTTCTGAAATATTTACCAATGCCAAATGCAAGCCACACTCTTCGATGCGTGTAAATATTCAGCTCAAAAAGTAAAGGCATCTCCAAATTGCTGGCAGATTCTTTCATTTTATGAAGGGCATCAGACAAATGCACTGAAGGTAAGTAAAAAAGTAACTCTGGCGATAGCATTTTCACATAAAAACTGTTCATGGCTGCAAAGTAAACTGCAGGGGAGAATTATATGACAAACATCAATAAACTTACCAATAAAATGCAGCTACAGTGAGGCAAAATATGCATTACTTTTAATGGTATAAAATACACAACGTTCGAATTAGCAAATAGTATTTTTAAACTTCATAGGCAAACCTAGCAATTTGTTAAAAAAAAAATGTTTTTTATTGTAGTTCGCAGATTGAAAATTTGGATTGATGTAGTAGTTTTCACTTATTGAAGCCTTACTACACTTTCTATTAATTACGTTTGTATTTTCTCCAAGTGCATCGCAGAGCTGAATCATACAATGAAGTGGCCTTGGACTCAAAAATCGACACGCACACACTTATACGCACATATAACGGCATGCAAATTTGTATCAAAAAGTTGTTAAACCTTCATAAAACGCGGCAGATGAAAGGGTTCTCTTTTGATTCTGGGGTGGGGGTGGGGCGGCGATGAAAGAAAGAAAAGGAATTCGTAACTTTGTGTTGTGGCCGCCAAGGCTGTTTCTGTGGGTGTATATTTACGTATATGTGTGGGAAACACGGACCAGGGAGCGAGCATAATTATGCAAACTAATTAAAATACTCATACGACGCGTTCAACTTGCGCTTCTGTTACTGCCAGCGCCGCTGCCTGCTCCATGGCGCCCATTTTTAATTAACAGTAAGCGTCCCAGCCAGGATGGCAGCTGAATAAAAACGCAGGCCGCCTGCTGAGGGCAAACAAAAATGAAAGACACTCACTTCCGCTTGACATGACGTGGAATGCTCGGCACATGCATTTGACTCCGCTCAATGGCGGCCCCTCAATGTGTGTGCTGGTGTGTGCAGTGCGCAAATACAAAGACAGACCGCAAAAACACAAATATAGTTGCATATTTCTGAGCACCTGCGAACAAAATGTCAGCAGCGATAGCATCAAAAAAAAACCTCAGAAAAACTCACAAGTCTCGATTGCGCGATACTCTGCACTCAGAGGGACGTTTGTCATATTATCTACTAAATCTTAAAATGATGTGTAAATACAAATTTAAATAATATCAGATTCTATTAGTAATTTTGTCTATTTGTTTAATATTATATTCAAATTCAAAGCCACTTTTGTTTGAATAGATGATCACTGGGGTTGAACCTTCTAAAAAAACATATCTACACTCGATTATTATACATACATTATTAGTTTATGAACATCTACTTTTTGTCAGAACACAGGTCTAGCAATTGTTATGGAGAGCCTATTTCACAATTCTCCCATAAGAAAAGAAAAGATCTTGTCTCTTATTTCGATTCGAATTCAGTCGATTTCAGATCGCTTTGTCCCTGATCTTCGTGTATTTATAAGCTATTAGGTATTCATTCTAAGTTTGTTGGTTATTTGTAAGTATTATTTAACAAATCAAAATAAGAAACGTAAAAAATAATACTGTTGCTGAGATACCCTTTTTGATAAGCAAGCAGTAGCTAGGTTTTCAGGACAAGTTGGCGGTTGCAAGAACGCTTTTTACACCTAAAAAAAATAACATGTAGGTAATATTATTTTTATTATGGTGTACTTTCTTTTATCCTGCAATATCACATACAAATTTAAAGTTTAATTTTCTGGCAGTTCCAACATCTAGAAGCTCTTGTAGTAAACGACTCACGGCAGTTTCTGGCAGTGCATCATTGGCATGATTTCCCTCAAGCCTGGCAGGCCTCAAAAAGTCAGCAACACGTTGCCTCTAATGATATGACTAACGTTGACAGCCCCATTCGCACACTCGACTGTGTGCGTTCTGTTTGGGGAATAAATTGTTAATTATTATTTGAAAAGAGTTACAGCAGCGCAGGCCGCAATCCTGCCGCCGATGAGGATGATGCGGAGGCTGGCGATGACGATGACGATGCGATGCTGGGGCGGCGGCAGCGGCGTCGAGCCTTTTGTCAGGACCTGCATCCTGCATGGCAGGTTTTTGTGGTTGGCTTGGCTTGCAGTTTTAGTTTTGGGCCCGCGATTCTCCCAACGGGCGCGGTTTGGCATGGTCGCCTGCGCCCGGCCCTCGGCTCTCGGGTCTCGGGGCCGCTGCATGCACATTTGAATCTGCATTTGGCTGCTGCTTTTGGATGAGGCATCTAAATTAACATTCGCGCTCCTTCGCCCTCGGTGCCTGTGTGGGTGAGGGCCGGGGGCTCACATATGTAGGCTCTAGTCAAGAGGGAGCCTAAAGGATGCTATTGAATGGAAACCCACGGCTGAGAGAGGGGCAAGTGATGGAACACAAACAATGCTTTAAGCTCACAACAAATATTAAAAATTCGAAATTGGTAACGATATTGCTAATTGAAGGTTTCTAAACTGTCAATGTGCAGCTTCAAGTTTAACAAAAATTTCTAAAAGGGTCTTGGAGGGCAAAACGCCTACGCCTCTGGTGTATATTAATGTGTGGCCCCAATTCTTATGCGTGTGCTCATTTCGAATGCGCATTACAACGGCAACAAGAACATCTGAAACAGTATTTTTCCCGCTGCCGCCGTTTGGCATGTCAATTGAAATGCAGCCAAGAGGCGCGCTTTTCAAGCCCCACAACAACATGGGCGGGGAGTGCAAATTAAAAAGTGAAAAATTGCATATGTGGCGTATGTGTAATATTTTTATTTCACTTGGCTTCTAATTAGGCAAGTCAGCTGTCAGCGCTCCCTTTCTCCCTCTTTGACATTTGCATTTCGCTCTTAACTAATTTGCTGCCGGCAGGAGGAGCGGATTAATGCGCTCCGTGCATTTGGGCCAAGCAATGACAATGACAGCCCACACACATGGCTTGAAAGTGGCACAAGAAGATTGCAAATATTAGGCCAAATATTAGACCCAAGGAATGGGGTTAGTCAATGTGGCACAAGCTAGAGACAAGCCTTGTGAGCTGTATCGTAAAGATTTCTAGTGTTAAGAATATTATGAAGGTCGTAAGGTGTTCATACATTTCTCTCTACCACTAATCAGACCTAATTGAAGGCAAATACGAATTCACTTTTTCGGGAGAACTCCTAACTGCATTTGGCGATTTCAATTTGACTAAACTTACTTTACACATCGAAAAAATCGATCTGAATTCAATTTGCTTGATTGCCGAGGTGGCTTAGATCAAACGAACTAAATGCGAGCCACGTACCTTCCCCGCCCGCCGCACTCACAATCAAATAAAATGGTCGAGCAATAATTGCGCGTGTCGTTTGCTATCCAAAATCGAAAATCCCATCGTGTGTGAGGGCTTCCTACCTGTTTCACATGCGGAATAAGCTTAAAATGGTTACCGCTAATGTGCCTCAGCCATTCCCATTTACTCATTCCCTGCCACATTAGTGCCTTTTGATGTCGGTTTAAAGGGGAATCTTGTGTGCCATAGAAGTTGACAAAAATATGTTTCCCATGCAAAAAGTAGAAGTTCATTTTTAAGGATTAGCCGCGACAGGTAAGAAATTTTACTTAATGTTTACATGTTAATAAACATTAAACATTTTGCAAGCAAGACTAAGGAAACCTGCAATGTACAATTTCATTTTGATACTGGACACCCAACAGGTGAGTTTTCCGGGATAAAAAAATTCTCATGGGCGAATACACATACAATGAATATAAATCCGCCAAAATATCAATTGTGAGAACTTTGAAAGTAACTTTAAGAGTACTTCAGCTAGGAGTAAGCTCGGAGCAGGATAAGGCTTAGGAGGGAGAAGGATAATTATTAAAGGAAATATGTATATATATATATATAAAGTGAAATTATAAATTAATTATACAAAATACAATATATATTTATATGTTACAATAAATAATAAAAAGTTGTCATCATCTGATTTCTGATAATCTTATGAACTGTTAGAGGGCTATTACAGTATTTTTAAAAAGTTTTTAAGAACTTTATATTCTTAATTTTAAGGAAGTGAACTTTTAAAGTCGATGTGATAACTCGAACGCTTGCTTTATCTGCATTTTTATTGCCACAGCCATTATTGCCGTTTAGCGATTTTTTATGGCAGGGACTTTCGCTCTGTAAAACGTCGCATGCGCTTTTTATTGCATTGCATATCGTGGCCACTGACGAATCGAGATATCGATATATTATGCCAATAAACAATCAAAAATATTCAAATATTTTTAGGCATACAATTATATACATTGAAAAAAGCGCTAGTTTAAATTTCTAATATTATTTTTTCCAGTAAACAATAACCTAAACAATAACCTTAAAAATATTTTAATAATGTTGAGTTAAGTTTAATAAGTTTATTGAAACAAGCAAAATATATACCTATAATTTCGAGTTCGTCGAAATTCCTTAATATTTAGAGGTTACATTTAAAGTTAAATTTATTTGTTTGCTATATATTTTTTGGCATCCATTACATTAAATTAATAAAAATATAAATTTGTAGCAATATATTTATCGAAAATATCGTGAATTCGATTGTTTTAACTCTGTCTCTGACATCCCTAGATCTGGCGGAGGTCATTTGTTGGGGTCTGCTGGCTTTTTGAAAGCCATAAAAATCGAATGGCGGCAGGAGCGGGCGGCACAAGTAATCGATTTGCTAAATTGCAGTGCAAAGTACACAAAGGCAGTGGCACGGAGGGACCCAAAAGTGGCGGGAAAAGGACGAAGAATGAGCTAGGGAACGTGGCAGCCACACGTCCTGTCATTTGTAGGAATGTCCTGCTGGTCCTGTGGTCCGCTCGTTCCGGCGGTTGCGCTCGGCGGTTGTACGCACTAGCAATTGGCCAAATAGCTCCGCCTTGCTGCCCGGTGGACATTTTTTTATAAATATTTAAATTTTCCTTAATTAACCAGAATAGATAGATGAGCCGGCGGGGGCGGACTGCAGCCGGCGAGATGCAGCTGGGAAAATTCTTGGACTTGCCGAAAACTTTTAATTGCACTTTGTTTGGGTATTGCATAGGAAACTTATCATTAAAATAGTTGTTAAGCTTGTTTAGTTGCCCCAGAAAAAGCAGCATACTCTCTGGCGCTTTTTGAAAATTTTCTGGATAAATAGTTGCCTCTGGTGGGCGGGAAATTTCGGATGGTAATGAAGGTGAGTAACTTTGCCCAGAGATAAGTTCAGAAAACGCTTTAAAAGCTTTAAAAGATCTTAAATAAATATGTAGTTAATGAAGAAAGCGTTAAAATCTTACTTAAAGGGCCAGAAATTCGTAGTGAAGGAGTAACTTGAACAGTAAAATATTGTACATATTAATAAGAAACCATGTGTTTGTGCTTGTGAACCCACCATGAAGTATTTATCGGGTGCATTAAAGCGAAACCCTGAACTACTTTCCCCAACTATGGGCATATTTCAAAAGATTTCACTTTTCATTACTTCGCTCGGACTCAGCTCGGCCCTTTGACATTCCACTTTTCCAGGCCAACAGCTGTCAGATTCATGCCAGTCCTCTGCTCCTCCTATCAGCATATTTCCCGGCTCATCCGACCACAAAAACCATCTCATTTAGCCATGAAAATCCTTGCTGCCAGCAGCAGCAGCAGCAGCAGCAGGAGCAGCAACAATCACCAGAAGGTAGTGGCAAGAAAAAGGAAGCACGAGGACCTGAGCCGTATCCTTTTCATTTTGAAGCCACCACAAAGCACATTTCGCTTTCATTCCATTTTAGGAATTCTGAAAGGAGAAGCGAAATGAAAATGATGAAAATGCAACTAATTCCTGACGGCTTATGGTTATTATGAGCCTCCATCGTGGGCTAGGCTCCAGTTATAATTCTCCTTTTCCATTTTTATTTTCTTCTTCGTTCTGAGTTTTTATATTTGCGACCGAACAGACATTAAATGGAAAGCGACCGCAGCGGAGATTAACCTTCAACTGGGACTGCCGCCTCGAGCTTATTTAATTTTTAGCGCTGAGCCCAAAATCTGTTCGGGACCAAAGGGCTGAAATCTCAGGCCAAGGTGGAGGTGAAAGTAGCTGGGGGAAAGGCTTGGGACATGCTCCCGAGCGGGCTTTAGTGGAAATTTAATTAGTTGCAGGAGCTCAACAGGTGGGTGGCTGGGGGAAACATAAGCCAGAGTTCGCCGCTCGAAAAACCCGTTCAAACTGCATAAATCACCATTCAAATTAGAAATTAGTCCTCACACACTCGTGCCACACTTCTAGACAGACCCAGAGCACTTGAGCCCCAATCCCCAGTCTCCAGCCTCCAGCTTCCAGAATCTGCAATCCCAATCCCGGGCTGATCTCTCATCGCTCCACTCAACCACTCGTCGGCACACTCATTATTGGGCTCAAGTGCAAATTAGTGTGTTTGCTAGTGGGTTATTAAGTCCCTTCCCGGAACTCCATCCCAGCTCCAGCTCCGGCCATGGCTCCAACTTGGCCTATTGTTATGCTAACTAAATGAGTTTTCTGCCGCTCCCATATACGCCTCTGTCTGCTGTGCTCTGTTCTGTTCTGTGCCTGCAGTAAAACTTTAGTGTACAAATTTCATTTCATTGTTTTTCGAGTGCGGAACAACAATCGGAATAAGTGTTAAGGGTCCCTACGTCTGCCCCTGCCCCTGCCCCTCCAGCCTCCGCCTGGATAGATAGTTTTTTGTTGTTTTGTTTTTCGGGCTTGGCAGAAGCAGAAAAGTTTTGTAATTAACATGAGCCGAAAGCAACCGAAAAAATAATCACCGGAACAGCCTAAGAGGCTCAAAGGAAGCGAAAAAATATGCGTTGCTACCACAATTACCACGTGCCAATGCCTCGGGCCTGTTCCTGAGCCCCAGACCACGGCCCCCGGTCCCAGCCTCAATCATAAAAAATTAATTAAAAACAATTAAAGCGGCCGAGGAGTACGAAACACAGATAATAATGAGTGGCATAGGGAGGAGTTTGCATAAAATCACCTTAATTACGTTTTCTGCATCCTCCCCGCCAAACAAAGGAAGCTAAACAATATACAAAGCGGCAAACCAAAGCGCGTCATCATAAAAATTCAATCAGGCCGCAAAAGCAAGTGGCAGGAAGCCCTGAACCCGAAAAAACAGAAACCGAAAAAACAAAAAACAACCAACAGCGAAAAAATCTCGCGCCCGAAATGACATTAATTTACACATCAGCGAAGCGCGTAAGAGGAAGCTGAAAGGGGGCTCAGAAAGGGGACGCCAAGGATGCTGATGCTGGGAAGGGAACCAAGCGGAAACAGGAAGTTGCACAACAGCCCGGCGACAAGGAAGACGGTGGTTGGGATTCCGCAACCAGATGACAAAGCGGCAATAAAAAACAATCAGAACGGAGCAATGGTAAGGTCCGAAAGAAAAACAATTTGTTAAGTATCCGAGACCCAAAAATATGGGTTCAGGCTGTTGACAGTTTCGTAAAATGGGTTTATTTATTGTGCCCAGAACATAGAACTAACTACTTTTATACCAAAATGTAGTTTTTATACCCTTGCATGGTATTATAATTTCAGTCAGAAGTTTGCAACGCAGTGAAGAAGACCTTTCCGACCCTATA
>JAEIIJ010012178.1:0-10536 GCA_018904815.1 Drosophila ogumai | reverse complement strand
TATTTATAACACCCCCATTTCTTGCCGTGTACTCCGACAACATACACGCACGCATACAGTGGCAGCAAAAGGCAAACAGAAGTCGCGTATTACACAGGACAACGAGAATATACATATGTGTGTGTGTGTGTGTGTGTGTGTGTGAGTGAACGGGCAACGTCAACAGCGTTTGATGCGTTGTTATTGCTGCTTCACTGAAGGTTGCTCACGTTGTTGCTGTTGCTGGTGTTGCTGGTGTTGCTGCTGCTGCTGCTGTTGGTGGCTGTTGGACGGTTTATTGGTCTGGCTGAAAGGCTGAAAGGAAGAGGCCAACAACGCTAGACAGCCCCTAAGGGGGCGAGGCCGGGGCTGGGCCAGGGTAGAGCAGAATTGCCAGACAGACAGAAAGGCTGAAGGACATGCAGACAGACGCGGCGAACTGCCGACAAGCCAAAATGATTGCAGACAAATATTGGCAGAGAAATCCGCGTTTATTGTACACTTCACACACACACACACACAGTCGCAAACAGGAGGCGGGAGTAAAATGCGCAACTTTAATGCAAACAACAAGGATGCAGACAAAATGACAGTAGATCGAAGAAAGGGATACCCTTTAGAGATTAAATTTACTAATTTAAATAATAATATAAATCAACATAGTTTAAAATACTAAATATTAGATTTAGAGTGTTTGAATATTGAATATTCCCAATAATTCCTAATAAATCCTTCTAAAATATTAAATTTTATAGTCCTAAAATGTTTATTTAACTAAAAAGTGTTTGAAAAACATAGCTAAAAAATAGAATAAAAAATTAATAAATAAATTTGGCAACAGTTCGTATGATTAATACAAGTGTTATCCCCCATACGCAGTGTTGTCCCACATAAGCATTGTTAAATCTAAAATATTTCTTCGTTTCCCTTAACATTTTTGCTAAAAATACCTACAAATCGATGACATCAAAATAGGAATTATCTGCGAATAATGCCTTTGCCATCAGTGCGTATGAGTAATATCACTCATACGCACTGTTATCCCTCACGCAGTGTTTAACTCAAAAAAGATCTTCTCTTTGGCAATGCATTATCTTGTTTTCTCCCATAAGCAACTTGCAGGAAATTGAGAACATTTTCAAAGATTTCAAATTTACATTTGGATGTGAGAATTTTATAGAAACGCCTGCTTATGGTGTGGCATGAGGGGGGGCAAAGCATTACGCTTCTAAACACCTGGACTGGCAGGTGAAGAAGACTTGGCGAAAATACGGAAAAAGCGAGAGAGAAGGCAGGCAAAGCTGGGTTAAAAGGGGGCCACGGCACAGAGAGTGGCAGGCAAAAATCATCGGAAGCCCAAACCAACCGCAAAAATCAAAAATTTCATAGCAAACAGAGATGTGCGCGGCGTCGGCAAGGACGCAGGATGGCAGGATGGTAGAATGGAGGCTGGAGGCAGCCAGACAGACAGACAGAGAGACAGAGGGACAATAACCGACACAGTTATGCCTCGATTGGGGGCCTCTGTGTGTGCGGAGAGACTTTTATTTATGTATGTATTTATGCATATTTTGTGCAGAAATGCCGGCAACATTTTCGCACATTTTCGTACCGAGATTCCAGATTCGGTGATTGCTTTTCAGCCACTCGTCCTGGCTCACGTTAACACCGTCGCTGACCTTTGGCCGCCGTTGACCGCTGGAGTGTGCAAAATCACTTGGGGATTTCGCAGTCAACGGAAGCTCTGCCCGTTGCCTACAAAAGGTATAATGACAGTGGTCATATATCGAAATAATCGAACGGCCAAAACGCCAATCGAATTTAAATGTCAAATGTGCTTTAAAAGAGTCGTAAGTTGGTTGTGACACTTGTAATGTTTACCATTAGGACAAGGAAATTGAAGATTTAATAAAGTTATATTGAAGATTTATTTTAAATAAATGGAAGCAAGATAATTTGAGATATATAATTATATAGTTGCAGTGTTCATTATCGTATTTATTTATTTATTTATCGCCATGAGGAATATTTATTTAATTCTTCATTTTAAATTGAATTCCTTTCACTCCTTCTGGTTTTACAATTTGTATTCGGAATACAAGGATACTTGAAGCTGACCACATGGTTCGAAATTGTTCCTCTTTCAGTGGGGAATCAAAGCCTTTTTTATGGATTTATCATATCAAAAAATTAAATTTAAATTAAATTAAATTTAAATAAACCTGAAAAATGTCATGCATAAATTCTTATAATATCTTAAGCTTAAAATATCTAAAATTTCTTGATTTTATTGTTGTTTTCTAATGTTTCACAAGGAAATTCTTTATATAAAATTATTTCTAGGACTAAAAAGGAGCTCTTTTTGATATTTTTGACTTTCTAGTGAAACTATTATTTGAGTTTTGTTATTATAGTTAAAGGCCATGATCTGATTGTGTCTTCTCCTAGCCCAAATCTAGAGACAGGCTATATAGTTCCGGTTCCTTGCCTTGGCTTGCCTTTGCCGGCGATGAAACTAGCTATTCCACATTCAGCGCGTGCTGCACTTTAATTAAATTTCTTAATTATGTTGGATTAATACAAACAGAGGGCGCCGGCAAGGGCACACACATAGACACACACACACACACACACACTCGCGCACTTGGTCCTATTCTCCTTTTGAGTTTAATCAACATACGCAGAGCACGGGCTCTGAGCCCGGCCCGAGTAATTGAGAAAACTCAGCGCAAGTGTCGGTCTCGACAGGCGGCATCGTTTATGCCCTACGATTATCCTGAAGCCAGGAACTGTAAAAGTGGATCGTAAATGCATAGGATGCCTATGAATTACGGTGGTCTCTGAGTATAGAAAGTTATACACCATTCCTTCGAATCAAAATATATAGAAAGACATATATTACTTTCCGCATAAACCTTAGAGAGCCCGGCCAAGTCTGCAAATGAGCTGGTTAGCGGGCTGCCTGCCCCATTGCCACTACTACTACTACTACTACTTCTATCCCAGTCCCAGTCCTAGTCCCAGTCCCAATCCCTAGCCCCTTTCCAACTCCTTCAATCCTCGCCAGCTTCGACTGCTCGAGTGCATGCACAGTTAGTTACTTTGGCATTTACCTTTGCCTTCCCCATCGCCGTCGCTGTCGCCTTCGCCTTTGTGCCCATCTCATCTGTTGCCATTGGAATCTTCCTGGTTCTGGTCCGGGTCCAGGTGGGAGACGGGACACGGGGCAGGGGAAGCGAGGATTAGTTGCAGCACGTGACTGAAATTCCAAGCGTTACGAGGCAGGAAGGGAGAGGAGGAGCAAGCAAGTGCTTACTAAAAATTAAAACACATGTAAAGAAATAATTAAGATATTATGCCACGTAACTCCCTCTGTTCCGAACCCCTCTGCCTTCGCCAGGCAACACGACGGTGCTTCCTTCGAAGCTACACCGAGGGAAATGTAGCATTTTAAATGATAGTAAATATTTGTTGTATCATTAAATATAATATATATTTACTATTATCGCAAACATTTATACTCATATATTCCTCATTTATTGCTCATGAATTGCTTATATATATCTCATATATTTTTCTTATATTCTTCGTATATTCCTCATATATTCCTCATTTATTTCCCATATATTCCTCATATATTTCTCATATTTCCCTCTGTTTCTCTCAGTGCAGACAGCATCCCTTGGCGGACAGCGGGTGTTCGGTGCAGCAGCGCGTAAACCAAGCACGATAAGGGCAAACTGTCACTTTGAATAGGCCACTAAATGCAGCAAGGATGGGCTGGATGTCAGCCCCCGCCGAGGGAGTGATAGCCAAGGACACGCCACAGCTTCTGGAAGCAGGTGAGGAACTTCTTGGGTCAACAGGCGGCTGCCCGTAAAGAAATACTAAAAGAGGGAATCTAGGATCTTGAGGCATTCGATTTCAGAGAAGCGTTTAACTGGTGGGAAATTCTAGCAGAAAAATATTATAAAATATCCGAAGGCTTCTTCGTAGAACTTGAGATCTCGTAGTGAATATTATAAGCCACAAAGAAATATATAAAATATCACTTTTTGTGTTTTTTATAAAATATAATGTAAGTTAAAAGGATAAGCAGGAATCTTAAGACTGTCAGTTAGCTCTCTTTCCAAGGAACCGAACTTCTTTTCACTCTCTACATTTTTGTGATTTAATATTTATAAATTTGTTTATTTATTTCTAATAAAATTATATAACGATTGACCTGGAGATTCTTTCTAGGCAATCCATTGTCCCTTCGGCACGTGGCGCCAATTCCTTGCGATTTGTTTCCTTGCGATTTTGTGCCTCATTACAGGCTGCCTCTTGCCTACCTGCCAGGTATTCCAGTGTCCCACTGCACCCATGTATCATTAAAAGCTGTTTTTGTTGTTGTTTCTCCCCGGAAAGGCGGAGACGCTGCTGCAGCTATGCAAAGGCCTCCTGGAGCTGCCGGATAGTAGTGGTTTCCCCTTCGGCTTCACCGCCGGCTTCACTTCTTATATTCTCTCCGTCCGACTGTTATAATTTCTGCTTGTTTTATTTACGGTACTTACGCGCACTTGTACTCGGGGATCTGGAGCAGGAATCCCGGAGTGGGGAGCGGGAAATGGGGGAGATAAGGTTCGTGCTCAAAACGTTTTTACATGCCATCGACTGAGGGGCAAAAGGAACACTCGCACCAACAGACACATGCAGCTGAAAGCGAACACACACTCGCTTACTTGAAACGAGTGTTGGCAGGCGGAACAACGTTGGAACAATTAAATTTAATTGCATTCCCAATTTGTATAATTATGCCTTGGTCTAAATAAATTTTTCATTTACTTCATAACGAAGAAGACACAAAAAGCGAAGACACCGCCAACCGGATGGATGTGGATGGATGAATGGGGATGGAATGAAGCCAAAGATGGACCCAGCTGCTGATGCAGCACCACCTTACGCCCCACTTTTGCGGTGCCCGGCGGGCTCTTTGGTCGTCATCCCAGATCCTCCTGTGAATCCCTGGTGGCCATGGTCCACTGGCAATCGGCTTTTTGCTTGACAAACGCTTGCCAGGGTGCATGATACACAGGGCAGTGCTTAAGGCTGTACAGTCAGAGAAGTTTAAGGTGCTTTAAATTATTTTTGTTTATTTTCGAGTCTTTACTTAGAACTTTAAGAAACTCGGGGAAAGTCTAACAAACTCACTTGGGTTTCAAATCTAAAATTTGTAAAAAATAAAAGCAATTAGTAACCTCCTTTTTGTACAAGATTATCAAGGAGCTACGCTTCTGCTACTTCCTTGACCATCATAGCTGTCAGCAGTTGCATAATTTCAATTATCCACCAAAGCCATCATCATTGGACTCCACAACGGAGCGGGGGAATCACCAGCATCAACGAGTGTCGGCCTAATCAAAATTGATGGCTAGATTGCATCGCATTGTCAGGCCGCCATTGACAGCTGTCATCGCTGGCCAGAGATTTGCCAATTTCAACGATTACCAAGAGAAATCGAATCGAATTGAATCGATATGGGAATAGAAAACCAAAGAACCAAAGAACTAGGGAAAGCGCATAATTAGTGCCTCCGAAAATCACCGCCTTTCATCGGCAATAGAAATTCCATACAGCGATTAATCCAATAAGTTTCTATTACTTTGATTAGGTGTTGATTATGTGTGTGTGTGTGTCTGTCTGCCCCGGGGAACTTTTCAAGCTGCTCGCTAATAAAGTGATGAAAACACACTAAGGGTAAGGGTACATAAATGCCGCCGTTTGGCTAACAGCAACAAAGGCCAAGTAGCTCAGGCTGCTGCCAAAAAAAAAAACAAAAAAAGGGATGGAAGGAAGGAAAAACTATGCGAAGGATGCCGGCTCAGAGGCGAGAAAGATTTTTGCAATTTATTTAAGTCACGTGCCATATTCCCAGCACCAGCAGGAGCAGCAGCAGTAGCAGCATCACCTCGAGCAGGTGGGCAGGGTGTGTGGGACTTGATTTGGAACTCAAAGTGACTTGCCCGCCACTGACTGACTAACTGACATGGCTGGAGATGGAGACGAAGGCGGGCTGAAGAGGTGGTGGAGTATTCCAGACGAAGACGAAAACGAAGACAGAGTCGGGGCCAAAGTTATGCCAGCCAGCAAATGTAACATAAATTATATGAAGCAAAGGCAAAGGAGGCTGCCTGAGGCAGGACAGAGGACGAGGCCCAGTCGTCCCCAGACCTTGGCCTCCTCTGCTCTCATCATGAGGCAACTTACTTCACTTAGTTGGCAGCGCTTAATTAGTGTGCGCGAATTTCGAGCACGTGAATTTTCATAAGCGTGTGATAGTAAAGGATCGGTTGGGGGCCAGGACTGGGGGCCAACTAATTGGATTGGAATGGAGCATCAGGCAACACTGAGCATGGCCAGAGACCAGGCCCAGAGTCAATAGAAGGATTTTTTTGCTTTCTGTCTAAACTTGACTGGTTTCAATACTAAAATTATATTTAGTAAATATACTAAATTTATATTAAGTAAATAATACAAACTGGAATAATTGTTAGACCAGCTATTTTCCACAAATTAAATTAACATATTGGCAAGACCTTTAATCAAGTTTTTAACTGAATTTATTCCTTAAATCATTGTTAAATATTATATCAAAAATATTATTAATTAAAATATAACAAAAATGAATTGAATTTGCATTTAAATTTAACAAGAAAACCTTCATTGAATATATTTTCAAAGCATATTTCAAACCCGAAAACTTGGTCAAAACCAAACCAGTGAAGCATAGAAGCGCCTGTCTTCCTCTGTAATCAATATGAACCCATCGTTTCCGTCCTCCTGAAGCTGCTTCCATCCTCCATTTCAACCCGCTTTCCTTTTCGTTTTCATTTGCGTGGCGCTCTCTCGGTTTGAAACAGTTTGATTAAGTTTAATTGATGTAATTACACTCTCAAATTGGATTGGATTTGTGAATGCAAGGCGTGGCAAGGACAGACGATGGGAGTGCCCAATCGATCCCATTAACAACTTCAAAGTCGAGATCTCGTCATGGATTTTGTGGCACACACACACACTAACACACACACTAACACTTCACACGCAACTTTCATCAATTCGGAAAATGAATTTGAAAGTGTTGCCATTGTTGCTGTTGTCGCCATGTGCCAGGCCACCGAAGGGAACCCATGGCCAGGAGCCGGCTCAGCAGCAGCCCGAATGATGTGGCGCGCATATTTTGCATAATTTAAGCAATTTGTGCAACGCCAGCGGAAAGGGAAGCGCCACGGCATTGGGGATGATGCAGAAGCGGATGAGGACCAACAGGAGCAGGAATGACCATGCGAGCACGGACACCAGAAGGCGGGCTGCTGCTAGTTGACAATGACTGCGAATGATGGAACCAACTGGCCTGCTCTCCCACATTATTACACTCGGCGAAAAAAAACCTCGATTCTTTTTCAAAGTTCTAACCTTTACAAATTTTAATTGGTTTTTTTTTTTTTAATAAATATCAAAAAATCCCCAAGAGCTCTACTTTCAGGGGTCCTTAAAATTGGTTATTACTTTCCCCGTAAGGAGAGTGATTTAAAGTGTACACCTGATGCCATGCCACACATCCCCAACCTGGCCAGTAGCCAACGGCGCCACGGTCACTGGCCAACAGCCGGCGGAGCTGAGCCAGCGCCCGGACTCCTGGCCAGATAATGAAGCAGCAACATTTTAACCAGGCAAATGCGCAAACACATTGAGCCAGCCGAGGGGGATGGAGCTGGAGCTGAAGCTGGAGCTGGGGAGCAGCGCACCCGGTTTCGAGCGTGTGAGTGAGTTGGTGTTGATTGCCGACTGCCAACTCTGACTGTCTGGCAGGCCGAGTGACTAACTGACTTGGTTCCTGCTACTGATTCATGAACTGGCAACGGGCCTGGACATCAACCTGAACCTGAACCTGAGCCGTAGCTGGAGCAGGAGCTGGAGCCGGAGAGTGGAGCCTCCTGTTCGGACACACGCACACATGTCCTGGTGCAGCTTGGATCCTGGGCTAGGTAGGTGTGCTCATATTTCGTTTTCCCACAGACTCGTTTGTAGTGGATGTGGATGTGGCGGCCCCAGCAGGGTTTTGTCCGTTGCGTTGCCATGACAGTGGATTTTACAGAGACTTAAGTGCCGGGCGATGGGGTATCTCTCTCTCTGTGTGTGTGTGTGTGTGCGTACGCTTGATATATGCAGCTGACTCATTCTGCTGACGCTCCAAATTCAAACGCAAACACTGTTGCATACTTTTGCGCGCTGCAAACCCACACAAGCCAAGCGAGACAGAGAGCAAAAGAGAGTGAGCGAGAAAAACAGAGACAGACAGAGACAGACAGAGAGAAAGAGAGAGAGAGAGCAAGGGAGACTGCAACGGACACATATTTTCTGATAAATTATTGCATTGTTGATTTATTTTTGGCTTTTCGCTGTCTGCGGCTTAAGATTAATTTCCTTGCGTTGTTGAATTCACACTTATGTGGCATTGGCCACCCAATGTGCCACCCACCATGGCCAGGACATCCCGCTGAATATGCCCGCCCCAGCGTTGGAAGTTGCCTTCACCTCCACCTCCCACCTTCGATACGATATCCCTTTGTCCGTGTCCCCAAGTCGTTAAATGGCTTTTTAAAAAGCGCCAATAAAAATTAAATCAAATAAATATAATTTTTAATTAAAATGCCCTTTTAATCTTTTTACAATTATTACCCGTATAATGAACAGCAACAACGACTAGCGGATGAAACAACGGTAACAAGGACATCCAATGGGGCGGGCTGGCTGGTAAGGTAACGCCCAAACAAAAGATTGAATCCCATCAATTGGATGGAAATTGTTATTAAGCTGCGATTAACGAAGCGCTGGGGCCTTTTTAAATTTGTTAAAAATATGCATATGCTTACAGAATTAAATCAAAGCTTAAAACTGTAAGGAACGACTTAAGAGATGTTTTAGTTCTGGCATGGTCAGTGTATTTAAATTAGGACTTGACTAAGTTTATACCTCAAAGATATACCTATGTTTTAGTTAATTAATATAATAAATTAATCAATCAATTTATTACCCTTCAACTTTATTTATCCTTCAACTTTATTTATCCTTCAACTTTAAGTCAAAGATATACCTATGTTTTAGTTAATTTAGTAATTTATTACCCTTCAACTTTATTTATCCTTCAACTTTAAAGTCATAATTTGGCCCCTGACCAAAGTTGTCTCACTGCTTTGGGAGGCCAAAGGGCATTCGTTAATGTAACTCATCGATTCCATAATGTTTTAATACACACTTTCCCCACTCTTTCCCCAGTTACCGCTAACTTTTCTATTGTTTCCGTTGGCTTTTAATACCCGCTACTTGTGGCTAAAAAGGTTATGTTCTATTACCACAGTAGTAGTAGTAATCTGACCCTATGTCCTTGCTGTTCAAGGGAAATGAACTAAAAACCGGGTATTCCAGGGTCGGTACAACCCTTTTGTATAACATATATAGCCACGTATATACAACATATTGTTGGCCGGTTGGCCAAGAGCTGACCCCGAGTCAATCCCGGGCAGTCTCGTTGCCAAGTCTAATCTGTGGACCGTGTGTGTGTGTGGGGCACAAAAGTCGCCGGCTAAGCCGCTCCTGAGTGGCCTTTGATTGGCCTTCTCCTCCGACAGCGACCCCATCGAAGCTAACCGAGTTGGTCCTTTGCCATATGCGTGTGCGGTTGCCTCAAGGCGCCGCCAGGAATGGTGAGGATATGGGAGATGGATATGTTTAGGGACCACCAGCACCACACACACATATTAAACCCATGGAACGTAAATATTTAACGAATACTTTATTCCGCTGCCAACGGAGAAACAAGGAAATCTCCCTTTTTTATGGCCTGTCTCTGTTTTTTTTTAGCGAGGAAAAGTTTGTCAGGAGTCGGGATCGGGATCACATGCAACATGTGTGTGTCCTGCAGCGAGCGAGAGGAGTGCACAGAACCGAAGCTTTAATAACTAAGACCCGGGACTTGGCAGCAGTTCCACTTCTAGCTATCTGGCTGGATAAAGTGATGACCCCGGCAAGTCTGAGTCACAGGGCTGCCAAGAATGGACAGTAGGCTCCTCCGGCACTTTATTCTTATACCTAATCCAGGCTTTTTCCTGAGACAAAAATATCGCTTAATTGTTTGCCAAAATGTAGTCATCCCTTCTGCCCCTACCAAGCGTGATATATGGTGTTTTCCCACATTGGAGGCCCAGAGTATCTGCTCTTGCAAATTGCAGCGTTAATTGCATACAAAGAACAAGAAAAGTGCCCAAGAAATTGTAACAAAAGGCCCTTTTCCCTACCCATTACCCTCTTCCTGGTTTCATTTCCATTTCCTCGAGGGGGGGAGGTGGATCCTGGAAAAGGGAGCCGGTAGACTGGAGGCTTGGAGGGTGCCTCACATAGTTGACAATTGACACATTTGCAATTCAACACTCGAGCTGAGCGGAGCTCGAGCGTTGCGCAATCAGCGGCCTCGCGTTTCACGTTGCCAGCTCCCTCAAAGCCCCCACTTTCTGCTCC
>JAEIIJ010012175.1:0-23164 GCA_018904815.1 Drosophila ogumai | reverse complement strand
TACATTTTTATTTATTTTTTATTGTTATTATTTATTATAATTATAATTATTATTGCTTATTTTTCCTAGTG
Source organism: Drosophila ogumai (assembly GCA_018904815.1). Classification (NCBI taxonomy): domain Eukaryota; kingdom Metazoa; phylum Arthropoda; class Insecta; order Diptera; family Drosophilidae; genus Drosophila; species Drosophila ogumai. The sequence goes on along the minus strand of JAEIIJ010012175.1, from coordinate 23,093 downwards.
CTAATGCAAAACCTGGGGACAGGGGTTAGACTTTGGTGTCTCAGACAAACATGCTGCATTTGGTCCCACTCGGAAAATGGTGTTGGAAACCCCCCAGTCCCCCCCACCCCCCAGAAATCACTGGCCAAGCGAGAGGCCATTAAGAAATTTCAAATTCTTGAAAAATTAGCAGAGAAGCTGAACGGGGAAAAAAATAAAATAAAGAATCAGAGCGGAGAAGAAAGCGAAGCCGAACTCTTTGCCGAGTATAATTAATGGAATTTTTGAACTTTTAGTGCAAAATGCCTGGGAGACAACTGCTTGAACAGCATTTTCATTGATGCCCATTCCCCGCCTCGCTCCACAAAAATAAATTTGTCGTCGACTCTGGCAGATTGTTGCAAGTTGCAGCTCGGACACATGCAGCAGCAGCAGCATCCGTGTCCCCCAGCCCACCGAATACCAGCCCCCCAAAATACCAGTCGTTGTGAATGAAAATAGAGCAATTTGCATTATTCGCATTCGAGCAGATTTCGCCTTAATGAATTGCACACGACTTGCCAAGAAATAAAGATGAGCACAAAGTACGGAATGGTAAATGAGATACGTCTGCATCTGTCTGACTTGGCACTTTGTCTCGTGGCTAGGGGTTGGGGTTGGGTATGGGTTGTATATACACTCGTAAAAATCATTGAGATTGTATGCCTGTATTTATTGTTTATTTTTTATTATTAGGTATTTGAAAAAAGAGGTAAAAACCAAATAAACTTGTCATAAAATCAAATCAGCTTTCTAAACTCCTTTAGTTTATCCGAACGATAAAGACTAACAGAGTGCTCTTAATTACTATTCAAAGCAATATATCGTTATATATTCATCGTCTTCTGTTAACTATTTTAATTTTTTTAAGTCGAAGAAGACTTAAGACTTGAAAAGCATCCGGATTCCTGTTAAAGTTAGTATAGATTGGTTAATGCTCCTAACAAAACCTTAATCTGTCTGCAAAGTTTAAGCAAGCAGATTTTTTAGATTTTAATGATTTTTCTAAAATATAACTATATATTTTTGCGAGTGTACATATTTACATATGTATTTATATACATAACTACATACTAATACCCATACCCCCAAAGATCCCCGATGTCTGATCTGATATTGGGGTGTATTTTTCTGTTGCTTTTGTTTTTTGCATGTTTCTGTGTCTGTGGCCCGGAATCCGGAATTCATCTCCATCAAAGTTAATGCGAAATATAATTTGCATTCGGTGGGCCCGTGTGGAGATCGCCAAGTGAAAAAGTCACCAACAGCTGTGCATTTGATTTGCCATTTTTCGTTGTCAAAAATAAATAAGAGAAACTAAAATTATGATGGGAAAAAAGTCGAAATTCGTGATACTCTTGCAAAATTAAATGATTACTGTTGCAAATGTTTTTTTTTAATTATACCTAAACATTCTGTTAAAAATATTATAACCCTTACAGGAACTCGGACTTCCTGTCAAGTGCTTTTCGGTTCGGTAAAACATCAAAAGAACAACAGAAGCTGTTCTCCGAATGTTTTTTACATTTTTCTTATTCAGTTAAACTACAAAAAGGGTAGAAAACCGATAGGCTTTTACGACAAGTTTATCTGTTACTTAACTTTTTTGGTTAGATAGCAATCAGGTGTATTAAAAGTGAGGGTAGAAAAGCTCAAACTATAAAGTTTGAAAGCATTATTTTATTGGATTTCAAATCCCTTTCCATTACTTCTAATCTTATGTGATCTAATCTGATTGTGTGATGCACATGTGGTAGCTTAATCTTACCAATAAAATGCATGTACTCGACTTTAAGGGTATCTGCCAAAAATAAAAAAAGGAGAACAAATGAACAAACGAGCAATAACTCATGTCAGCATGTTCATTAAATGTGCTACGTTTGTCCATTGACTGTCGAGGCCTACTGCTGCCGTTTACAGACTTTTTGCCCAATGTCAGCTGCACTTGCCTCCCAAGGGGGCGGGGCAGGGCAGGGCAAGGGTGGGCGGGGTGGTAAGGGTAATATGTAGGCCGTCGTATTTTATTGTCTATGTGCGCATATGGTCAGCTCATTGTGCAGTCAGTTGTATTGCCATTATCATCTGCGACAGCCATCAGCGAGCGTGCTCATCGTGCGGCGATTAATGCAACCCCATTCATCCTTCGTCCTGCGTCCTTTATCCAGTTATAGCTACGTGTTACATCTATCACAACAGCCGCCACGTTGCTTGGGGGGGGTGGAAAATCATCGCTGAAAATGTGAAAAACTGCCTTTGCTGACATTTGTCCCAACTGCACATGTGGCTGGTCCCTCGGGGGCCCAATGATATTAATGCCGCCTCCGAACAACAACAGCAACAACAACGAAAAATAACAATAATGGCAAGTCTGGGATTGATTTAAGCCAGCTGCGGCGGCGGTGACTGCATCAAAAACCCATATCCAACACTCCACATAATTCCCGTGCAGCGTCCAGAGAGCGGAGCAATTTGCACTTCGGCCGGATTATGTTTCGGTTGAGAGATAATGAGTCTACATATGTAAATATTTATGTGCTACGGCACAGGGAAAGAAACGATATGAGCATCCCAATTCTTTTTTGTTTGTGGGTTCAAAGCAAATATGTACGTAGTTTCTTTGTAGATAAAAAGGGGTACAGATGGTTTAGTGGACCAGTTTTAGCCTAATTTACCCTAGAAACACTATCACTATTTTGAAAAACTTAGCTTTTTACTATAAGAAATAAAATTTAAAAATTATAATTATTTCACTTTTACCACAAAAAGGTCTTCAGTAATCTTCGACTCCGATGGGACTTTTACATTTCTGCTTAGGCCGAGCTCAAACTTTTCAAGAAATACTGAAGGTATTCAAAAATAAATGCATAATGTACTTCCTTTTAAATATCAATTTCCAAAAATCATAAATTTCACTTTTTTTATACTCATGCAAAACTGATAAATATAGTTCTCTCGATATACAAATACAAAAAATTAAAAACGGGGCTTTACAAAATCTGTCAAAAAATGGGTTGATCAGGTTTGATTAGTTTTGGTCAGATATAGTTTGTGAGATTTTTCGGGTTTCTTAATTATTTAAATTCGCTTGTTTTCTTATTTAAACGTATAAAGCGATCTGGCAGGCCTAAAAATACCCATTAGCTAAGCTTGTCACCCATTTATCAAAGACTCACACCTTCTCTAACAGAAAACAAAGTTCCAAATCGATTATCCAAAATAATATATCGATATAACGCAGCTTGGGAGACCGATGAAACATCGATTGAATAAACGATTTTGTTTGCACCTCTAGTTTCAATTGGATCTGTCGTCGCATGTCGCATGCAATTTGTTTTGTTAATTTTCCAAATAATCTCGGGCTTGGTGCTGCTGCCAATTGTGATACACTACATCTATTACATAATAAATGCGATTGCCGGCGATTTGTGCGAGCAAAAGAGAGCGCAACAAAGGCAATTGCTGCTGCAGAAAAGTGTCGTTAGTGCGGGCGCCGCAGTTACCGTTATAAGCCCACCGTCGCCCTCGCCCACCACCAAAGTCCCAACAGCAGCAGCGACAACAACAACAAAAGCAGAGCATTCTTCAACAATGCAAACAAATGATGACGCCAAGTTTATTAAAAAGTGCGTATGTATACAGTGCCCAGTGATTGTGTGTGGGTGTATGTACAAGTGGCAGAACAAAAGAAATAGCGAAAAAAGAAGCAAAAAAAAACCAGAAAGATACACTAAAACCCACTCACCTTGCCCTGTCTCCCTCTCTCTCTCTCACTCGCGTGTTGTTGTTATTGATTTTCCACTTGCCGCAACCTTTTGTTACCCTGTCTGTGTGTGTGTGTGAGTGTGTTTGTGTGTGTGAGAGAGAAGAACACCAAAAATAACAACTTGCAACGGGACATTACTCACTGAGAGGGGAGAGACAAGGAGCACATTATTACCTCATTACGCATTGACCGCATAATTTATGATTGATCCAACAACAATTTCTCTCCAAACAACAAATGAAAAACGGATAAACAACAACCAGGCGGTGGAAAGGCGGATCCATTGAGCCTCATCCCACGGACAAGGCGCTGATTGTCAACTACCAATTGGAGGCCACTGTCTTCGGGGAGCCCAACAACCCAATGATCGAGGAGAAGAAGGTAAGCTAATTTAATAAATCATATAGATTAGTTTTAGTAAACTAATGGAATATGTATTCGGTCATATTATAAAAAAGTAGACGAAGCTTATATATCCTTGCAGTTAGCAATGGAAGCTAATTGGAAAATGATCATCCAATTCGAAAAGCAATTCTAAATTAGTTTTTATTCTGTTAAAAAACAGATTATAGAGTTTCAAAATGTATATTTTTGGTATTTTAAATTTTGACAATTTTAATTTTAAGTTCTTGTACAATTTTAAAAAATTTAGTACATATTGGATTTTTTTGTTTAATTATTTTATTTTTGATTAAGTTTATATTGGCCAATCTTGAAATCTATATTTTTGTGATATTTTTTTTTAACAAATTAGATTTTTAAATATTTATTTAGCAATTTTCGCTGTGTAGGGTTAAGGGTTGCGGTGGGGGGAGGGGACAAGGCAAAGGATGACATTGAGCCGGGGGGGCCAATCGATAACGTAACGGGGTCGATGACGGGGTCCACGCTCAAGTATCGAGTGGTGGCGACAAAGTAGCTTGTAAATGAGTAATCGGGCAAACGAGTAAAGTTACCCAAAAAAGGTTGGCGGGTCGGGTAAATAACCTCAATTCACGTTTTCTTGCCTCTTTTGCTTTTGGTTGCTTTTCGTTGATTGTTCATGACCAAAAATAAATAAATAGTAACTCAAATACAACGTTTACTTAACTGAAATCTTGCCAAGCGTTAAATTGTTGTAGAAGATTTCAGAATTCGATAAGCGAAAACTATTTCCTGAATTTTGAAAATAATATCAATAATATCTATACATTAGCACTGTCAGAAAATTATTCGACTTCGCTCGCTGAATGCCAAAACGGATCCAGCGGCTTTGGCCCGCGAGGTGGTGGAGAAATGCGATCTCATTCACAAGTCCCAACTTAATGACGTCGAACAGATTATCTTTTACCTAAAGAATCGCAAGGATAATGCCAGCAATGGTAATATTTACCGAGTTTAAACTGGAAACTCAACTAACTAGATATTACCTAGATATTCCGGACAACAACACACACAGCCGAAGATCGGCGGCGTTGCACAACTCACATACACGCTCCTCGGCCAGATCGCACAGCAGTGTGGCGGCCATGACGAGCAGCAACGGCGGCGGCGGCAGTGGCACAGGCGGCGGATCAGCTTCCGTAACCACCAATGGTGGTGGCTCCAGTGCACTGAGCGCCGCTGCTCAAACCACAGCGGATGTGTCCATCAACAACATTGACGAATATGTGGAGCTGCTGTACGAGGAGCTGGGTGAACGGATCAGAGGCTCAGCCATGATCCTGCAAATGGCACGAAATCCGGATAATCTTGAGGAGCTGGAAAAGAATGGTTCGTTTTGGGAGAGATTTGTTATTGTTATTTATTTATTTAATATTTATTTTTTAGAAGCCTGCCTCAGCGCCTTATCGCGCGTGCTACGCGAAGACTGGCGCAAATCTCTAGATCTCTCCACCAACATCATCTACATTTTCTTCTGCTTCTCCACCTACACCAAGTTCCATCCACTGATTGTGCAATACAAGGTGAGGAGAGGCTTTAATGTATATTTTTTTTATTTTATATTTATATTTGTTCTGTCTTTAGATTGGATCTCTTTGCATGGATGTGATTGACTACGAGCTGCGTCGCTATGAGACAATGCGGAATGAGCTGGATGTGCGCAAGCAGCCGAATGGCTGCTCCACTCCGCACTCGGCAAAGGCCAGCAAGGAGAAGTTGAATCGCAGCACAGATGATTTTCTAGACATTATGAACGAGGAGAAGCCCAAGGAGGTAAGTCAAAGAAGGGGAGGAACTGAAGACAAAAGAGCTTTGAATAGTAAATATATTTAATTTCCAGATGGAACCACCGCGTCGTCGCATTCCAGAGCTAAAGCAGCGTCCCAAATCGGGCAACTGGAGCAGCTTCCATGGCTCGATGTCGTCATCGCTGATCAAGAGTCAGATTCTCAATAGCAGCTACCACGAGGCCTTGTGTGCCGGCGCTGTCGATTCACCCGTAACAGCAGCAGCTCCCGCTGCAGTGCCTGCTGAATTCAAGGCAGCGGCCCAGAGTCAGAGCAACGAGTCACTGGACCGCAACGATCCCAAGGTGAAAAAGGAGGAGATCGATCGGCTGAACAAGCAGCTAAAGATCTTCGCCAAGAAACAAGAGCAGCTACTGCGCGTGGCCTTCTACCTGCTGCTGAACATGGCCGAGAATGTGAAGCTGGAGGAGAAGATGCGCCGCAAGCATATTGTGAAAATGCTGGTCAAGGCGCTGGATCGCCAAAATATCGACCTGCTGATGCTGGTGAGCACCTTCCTCAAGAAGCTGTCGATTGTGGGGGACAACAAGGACGAGATGGGCTCGTTGAACATTGTGGCCAAGCTGCCGCGTTTGTTCCAGAGCACGCACATCGATCTGGTGCAGGTCACCCTGAAGCTGGTCTTCAATCTCTCCTTTGACGGCGGACTGCGTCGCAAGATGATTGCCGCCGGCTATCTGCCCATGCTGGTGATGTTCATCAACGATGAGAAGCTCCACGGCATCGCTGTCAAGATCCTCTATCATATGAGCCTGGACGATAAGGTGAAGGGGATGTTCACGCAAACGGAATGCGTGCAAATGGCCACCGATGCCATTATCCTGAACCTTAATGTCAAGGTCGATCTGGATCTCATTGCCCTGTGCATTAATCTATCGCTGAACCGCAGGAATGCCCAGATTATGGTCGACGGCCAGCGCCTGCATAGCCTGATGGATCGTGCGTTCAAGTATCAGGATGCTTTGCTGATGAAGCTGCTGCGAAATCTCTCGCAACACGAATCCCTGCAGCCGCAGTTCATCGACTATGTGGGCGATCTGGCGCGCATCCTGACCATTTGCGACGACGAGGCCTTCATTGTCGAGTGCCTGGGCATATTGGGTAATCTGGCCCTCACCGATTTGGATTACTCGCAGATTCTGCAGAACTTTCAGCTGATACCCTGGATCCGGCAGCTCCTGGTGCCGTGCTCCCGCCTGGATGATCTGGTCCTGGACACCATTGTCTATCTGGGCACCTGTGCCTGCGATGAACTGTGCGCCCTGCTCTTCTGTCGCGCCAAGGTGGTCATCTCACTGATTGAGCTGCTGAAGGCCAAGCAGGAGGACGACGAGATCGTGTTGCAGATCATCTTTGTGTTCCAGCAGATACTGCGTCACGAAAGCACCAGGGAGTACATGATCAAGGAGACAGAGTCGCCGGCCTATCTCATCGATCTCATGCACGACAAGAACGAGGAGATACGCAAGGTGTGCGACTATTGCCTGGACATAATCGCCATCAGCGACAGTGAGTGGGCCAAGCGCATCAAGGTGGGTTTGCCAGGTTAACCAGAAATACCCTTTGGACAATTTTCTATTTTCATTTTCATTTGCAGCTGGAAAAGTTCCGCAATCATAATTCGCAATGGCTGTGCATGGTGGAGTCGCAGCAGGATCAGGACAATGAGCAGGACTATGCCGATCAGGAGGATGAGTGCGACAACGATCTGGACACGTATCTGCGATCCGAGTATTTGGACAATTGCAACGATCTCTACAACAATGACAATGCCGACAATGACAGCAATAGCAACAATAGCAACAATAATCCGGCCAGCCCGGCCATGTCCACCTACAGCAGGCCACTCAGCACGTGAGTTTTAGTGCAGTTTATACATACATACATAAATACATATACATATACATATAAATCATATAATACATATACATATGCAAATGTATAAATATATATTTTGTATATGTAACATGATATCAATTTAACGATCTTCTCTAAAATCTATCTTCATATTCAAATTTTTACATATTTATTTATTTTCTTCCCCAGTTATCGGCGCAGTCAGGATCTTGATGATCTTTATAACATGACCTCCAGCTCCAAGTCACAGGGCTCGTCCAGCGATAACAACTTTATGTTCAAATCGAACAAATCCCTGGATGCCGACGGGCTGCATGAGGAGCTGTTAATGGCTTAGAGGCGCTAATCCAAAACCAAGACCCAAAATCGATCAAATTTTTAATTAAGAAGCTTCTGCAGATGTTCGTTCCCATTGTACATGTTTAGTCACAAGTCTCATGCGACTTGTAGGATATATATATATACTATATATTCACGCTTTGTTAGTTACTAAAGTTTAATGGTTTTTAGCAAGTGACGAGCTACGAGTCTTAACTTTAATCTTCGTTTACGCTTTACTCATTTACCTATATTATATACAGTTTATTTGTTACTTATTAGTGCATAATTTGTAATTTATTGACGCGCTTTGCTTCTCTTTAAGTCATCACCCGCAATGCAATGCAACTATTGTGCAATATTATCTCTCACTGAAAAGTATTACGTCAAACGTTTTTTAGTTGTACATACATACATATATACTTGGTTGTTTCTCCTTAATTTTGTATGTTTTTTTATTGCTTATACACCTAACCAAACGAACGAAAAAGTCAAATTGTAATATTATTAAAGCCCAGATGGAAAATATATACAAAGCTGTAATGTAAATGTGTGTTTAAAAGTTGGTTGTTGAGTATGGGTAAGAAAAAGACCACATTGACTCAACAAACTCCCTTCCCAGGGATATAAGTATAACACTTTTCAGAGAACCACGTAATTTTAAAGCTGTTTTGCTAGAACCCTTTTAGTAAAACACCTGTGTTTTTGTTTTATGCATTGATTTTTTTATTTTGTGTTACACAATAAGGAATATTAAGTTGCAGTTCGTGTATCCGAAACATACTTATATGACAGAAGGCTAGACCGATGATAAACATGCATGTAAATATATATAAATAGAAGAATATGCTCTCTAGTTATTGTTGGTAATATACACATAAGAATACACAATTACGTTTACAATATGTCATCATGATGGGCCTTACAGCGTACTACATGCAATGTTCTCCTAAAACTAGAACTCTCTTCTCCACTTTTCTTCAGCATTCTTGGCATTTTATGTCCCTTTTTCGATCGATTGGATATTACGTCTCATCAGCTTAGCTTAAGGGCTCTCACAAGCTTGGTTTTTTGTACAAATAAGAAAAAGATTTGGGGGGGGAGTGTAAACAATTCTACAAAATACATAAATACATCCACCTAATGACTACAAAACAAATATCGTTGGAGGATCACCGTTGTTAATCCAGATAGTCCATTGTCTTGATGAACTTCACCACAGAACCAAAGAGTGTCCAGTAGAACTCATCTTCGCCCACGAGCTTCTTGCTGAGGAAACAGCTGATGTATTCCACGGTCGACAGCAGATAGGGGGGATTGGCCTGAAGAACGAAGAAACATGTATGAAACATGTATGGTTTTGGGACTCTGGGAAACACTCACCATTATTACAACATATATGAGCACGGGCAGAAGATCATCGGCAGCGGGTACGCGATCGCTAGACATGCGCAGCAGGCTCATGATGCTAGAGATGCAGCTGGAAGGGAAGGAAGAGAATATAACAGAATCCTCAATGCCAAGATGGAATACTTTTCTACTCACTTGATGATGCACTGCAGCTTCTCGCGCGGCGTCTTGTAGGCAGCCATATGACTGAGCTGCTGTTGGGCAAATGTCCATGGTGCCTCGCCTAAATACTCCTGGGCAATGCATAGCGACGGATGAGCCGGATGCACGAATCTCTGCAGCTTGCCAATGTGGGCCGAGAGCACCTCGTCGCGCGACACATCCGCATCCTCGTTGGGGAACATCACCTGCTCGTACATCTGCTCGAGGAGCATGCGTTCAATGGCCACACGTGCGGCATCCAGCTGCCAGTCATCCTGCAGATCGGCACTGGTGCGCAGTTCCTGCAGCAGCGAGTCCACAAACTCCTCGGTTAGCTCCACACGCTCATCGCTGGCTCGCAGCTGGGCGAATTCGGTTTGGAACTCCTCCAGCTTGGCCTGCTGGCGGGCCCAGGCCAGATACATGCGAACCAAGGCCTGGAGCAGGCAACGTTGACAGCTGCGCGCCTCTCCACTCAGGCGAGCCTCAAGCTGTTCCAGTTGCTCCGTCCGAAGGAGCAGCTGCTGGCGATGGCGCATCAGGTACTGCAGGTAGCTCTGTCGCCGCTCCAGATCCCGCTGCAGCTCCGTCAGCAGCTGGCCGTGCTGCGGCCGCTCCAGTTGCGCCAGACAGCGCAATGCCTCGGCCACATGCGAGATTTGCGGCAGCCGCTGCATGCTGGTGCACTGCGCCAGCTGGATTTGCAAATAGATTTGCAGCGGTGTGGCCATCGTGGTGGTGGACGTCTGCCGAAAGTCACCGCTATGCAGATCTGTCCGGGACAATACTGTTCGGAGTTTCTGCTTCACGCTGCCAAAGACCACGCCCGGTAGATGTCCGCCGCCATTCATGTGCTTGTGCAGATCCCCAGATGATCCGGCTGCGGAGGCGCTGCCTCCTAGACGCACGCCATGACCATTGTTATTGCCCATGGAGTCCGAATTGGTGGCCTCGCTGGAGCTGCTCACCTTGCGCCGGTACTTGGCCAGGATGTCCTCGCTCGTATCACAGTAGTGGGTGCCAAAGTGGTGGCTCACGCATCCGGCATTGGGATCAAAGCTCACGCTCCGATGATCCGCTGGGGCAGTGGAGGCAGATGTGGATGTGGATGCGGCTGGAACCACTGGGGGGGTATTGGAGTGACCTTGACTCTTGGCACTGGCACTGGTTCCCCGGCGATTCTTGAAGATGCCCTGCTTCAGTTTGTTGAAAATGCCAGCACTGTGGGTATGATGATCTCTATCGCGATCTCGCTCCCGCTCTCTCTCCCTTTCTCTGTCGCGTTCCCGCTCCCTGTCCCGTTCCCGATCCCTTTCTCGATCCCTTTCCCGGTCGCGATGATAGGGCTGCTTCTCCTTATCGGCACTGGCATCGAAGCTAATGCTCTTTGGTATGGCTCCGGTGGCCTTGTTCGGTGGCTTCAAGCCAGCGGCTCCAACTCCTGCTGATGCTGCTGCTCCCGCTGCTGCATCTTCCGCCTCAGCGGATCGTAGGACAACATCAGCTCCAGCTCTCTCCTCCAGCTGCAATTGCTGCGTTTGCACACAGAGGAGCATCTCCTGTTTGTCATCATCGGTTTTGGGCAACATGGAGTTCAGCATGATCTCGTGGTTCTCGTAGTTTAAGCTCTGGTGACGCCGCATGCTCCCCGCCAGGATGCCGTTGCGTCTGCCATCGATGATGGCCGAACGCTGCTCAATGGAAATGCGACGATGTTCGACACTGGGCGAGGCTCCGCCTCCTGCGGCAGCGGCGGCCTGTTCATCCTGATTGAACATGTCCAGGAGTTGCTGCACCAGTCCCGGCGGCTGCTCCAGCTCCCTATTCCGCTCCAGCTCTTCTTTATCCTCGCTGCAATCGCTGAAATCGATTAGATCCCGATGCTTCTCCTTCTCCTTTTCCTTCTCCTGATGGTGCTTCTTTTTCTTCAGAGCCGACCTCTCCCGTTCCCGCTCCCTCTCCCGGTAATGATGATGATGCTCGCGATGGTGGTGCTCTCGCTCTCGCTCCCGATGATGATGATGATGATGCTTCCCCATTGGCGGTGGCGGTGCCTCCTCCAGATTCAGGCTCTGATTACTGATACTGCTCTCCGCTGATGTCTGGCGACGCATGCAGGATGTGCCCATTAGGGGCGTGGTCTTGCGCCCACTGGAATCGGCACCACTGCACTTGTACTGCTGCTGGAAGCTGCTCTCGCCCCCCATCACATGGTAGCTGGTACGCACCGAACTCCTGGCCAGAGAAGAGGCGCCCATATAGAGATTGGCATCGTCGTACGAGTTGATGGCATCAAAGAAAGCCGAATCCTCTTGGCTCCGCTCACTTCCATTGCCCCGATCCGGATCCGGATCGGGTGGCTCGCCGTCGCCACTGCTGCCGGGTGTCTGCTCATCCTCATCCTCGTCCTCGTCATCCAGGAGCACGGCAGCCTGCGGTGCTGTCGTATCCGATTTGGCCGTAATGGAGACATTGTCATCGGTGTCTATCTCGGCCAACTTTTCGGAATCACTGGCCAAGACATCGGTGCTCCAATTGCTTTCCGATCGCTGATCGGAGGCATCCAGCTGGGGTCCACCGCCGCCGACAACGACCACACCACCGACCACGCCCACTCCACCTCCAGCTCTGGCCAGGGCTTCGACCACAAAATTATTATCGCCCGGAAGGACAACGGCAGAGGGTATCAGCGGCGTGGAGAAGTTCCTATTGTTGTCCCTATCACCAGCGCCACCCCTCTCACTACCGGTGGCATCCAGCGTGTTCTCCGAGTCCGAGGCCAGCACATCCGTGGACCAAGTGTCCGAAATGATGCTCACATTCTCGTCCCCCTCGAACTTTTTCAGCTCAAACTTGCAGAACTTGTCATCGATGTCGGAGCGCGCCTTGGAGAGTAGCATCTTTTGCATTTGCGGATTGTTGGCCGCCGCCCGCGAGTGAACGCCATGGTGGTGGTGATGATGATGATGGGCCAGGTGATCGCCAACAGTGCCATCGCCGCCATCCGTTACCTGGGAGGAGGGTGTGTCTCGGCCACTGATATTGGGCGTTCCGCGACCCGAAACGTTAGCCGACACCATGTCCGATAGGTTATCCTCATTCTCATGGACATCCCGCTCCTGCTGCTCCTCCAGATCCAGGGAACTGGCCACCGAATGGGCCGCCTCGCTGATTGCCTCCAAATTATCCGAATTTCCAATGGAGGCATCATCCTGTGGCCTCCTCATTGCCTCCAGACTGCTCACGTCATCGTTGTTGGATGACGGCGCCAGAGGAGCAGTGTGCGTGACCACTGCTGGCAACAGATTGCTACCATCCTGTCCGATGCAGTTCATCTTTAAGACCTCCTCCTCCGTCAGTGGTCGCAGCTTGGACTTGGCGCCGGCATTGTAGAGGCTAAAGAGCAGCACGGGATCGGAGCCCGAGGATCTGGTCTCGTCAAGGGCAAGGGGCTGATCATTAGCTGCTGGGATGGGTATTGTGGCACCGCAGGAACTTAGGCTGGTGTTGCTGCCACTGTGCGAGGAGTTGCTAAGTTCAAGATCAGCGCCGCCGCCGCCGCCGCTTCCATTTGCAGTAGCGATGGCTGTTTGGCCATTGGTTAGGGGCGGTTCCACCACCACCACGGTATTGTGATTACTGCTGAAGCTCATGCCCTTGGCCAGCTTCTTTTTGGTGGCCTTGCCCAGCCTCATGAGGTTGGCCTTGTTGCTGCTGCCGCCGCCTCCGCTCTTTTTAACCTTTTCGGGACTCTCGCGGGACATGTCCTGTGCCACATCCGGTGGCTGTTGCTGCTGCTGCTGCGGCTGCTTGGGTATCCTGCTGAGAATTCTATGCAGTCGCTGCCTCTCCTCCGCCGATATATCGTATTCCTCGCGGGAAATCAGCAGCCGAAAGAACTCCACAAACTGGCCCAGTTCCCTTTGATTGATGGCCAGCTGGGAGCGTTCAAAGTCACTTTGCTGCGGCAATATGGCCACCACATCCTCACCGGTTTGTCCCAGCATCAGGAGATCCATTAGCTGCACCAGTTCGCTGTCCTCGTCGTTCAATGCCAGCCGCTGGAGCAGGCGAACAATCTGGTTGAGATTATGCCGCATCCGTTCGCTAACATTCACATCGATGATGCCCAGCAGATCGGCACTGGCTATTGCCGGCGAAATGAAGTGTGTAAACACAAGATCCGTCAGCAGATGGCGGATATCCTGTTCCTCGTGGGTTAGCGATTGCCTCAATTGCTGGCTTAGCGTTTGCAGCAGCCACCTCAGGGAGCTGGGGAAGAGCGCCCAACTCTGCTGGAGACTCTTCACAAACACCTGGACGTGTGAGTGGAGTTTGCCCAGCGTTTCGGCATGGAAACGAGCGACATTGCGCTGATACTCCTCCTTGTTCTCATCCCCTTCCGGGCCAAAACGCTTCTCCCGCTCGCGCGGCGTAAATGTCTGCATCAGCTTGTGCGGATCCAGATCCAGCCAGATTTCATGCTCACTTAGCACACTCATTAGCGGTGCATGGAGGGCGGCGGTTAGGAATATCCGAGCCGAGAAGAGACTCTCCACCAGCCGTTGATACAGGCGGGCAAAGGAGCTGCTATTGGTTCTCAGCAAACGTCGTGGCTGCTCGCTGGTCAGCAGCTGTACTTCGATCAGTTCCCGCAGCAGTTTCAGCAACAGCTCCACATCCTTGGTGTTGATCGCATTGCCGTACAGGCCCGTGGCAATTGTGTTGATAATCTGGCCAAGAGCGCTGGCCGAGAGCAGTGACAGCCGATCTGCGGTGGCCAGGGAAAGGGCCAGCAAATAGGGAGTGTTGTACAGGTAGTTGAACAGATCCTCATAGGCCAAGGCGTGCTGTAAGGAGAGATTTAAGATTATGCTGACTTGGAAATCTCCTTTTCCAGTACTCACTTCATATGGAAGCAGCTGCTTGGCGTCCACAAACTGGGCACTGTCATAGGCACTTGCTCTCCTGCAGGATAGCAGAGGATCCTGATCCGTCCGGGCCAGCAGCATTTCGTTGAGGATCTGCCGCTGCTGGGCACAAACAAAGGCCAACTTTTGGAGAGAGAGAACATCATAATTTATATTGGTAATTAAATACTTAACTAATTATAAAGAAATTACCTTGGTAATGGTCCCCGCATTCGTCTCCAAGGCCGATGTCAGCTGGGCAAAGGTGGCCTGTTCCTGCTGTATAAAGAGCTGCTCCTGGCGCAGAGTGCGTGCAAGATCCATGATCTCCAGCAGATTTCCGGCCGCTGGGGGCTCCATGGTGAAGCCGCTTATCCTGACCGGCTGTAATTGAGAGAATTTAAAAGGTAAGTTTTTAGGTATTTTCATTATAAACTCATATTTAGTGTATCTCAGGCGCAAGGGGAAAGAGAAAGATCATGTGACGTAGAAGCCTTGCACAAAAATATACACAGGCACATCGATATGCATGTAACTAGCCCGCCTTCCTTGTTAGATATTGTCTTTTCATGCACTTACATTCGTACATACTTTAAAAGCACAAAACAATGGGGTGTTTGGTTTGTAATCTCGGTTTTAGTTTTCGGTTTTGCCTTGTTTTTGTTTTTAGGCCTTGGTCAAGGGCAGACATCACTTACGAAAGCCAATGCCCTACCACTTACACAAGGAGCCGCAATCAGGTGGCAGCCGAAAGGAAGGGAGAAAGCAACACAAAGAGACACAGAGAGAGGAAGACAGAGACCAAGCGGTGGAGATGTCCCGCAATGAGACAGCAACAAATATTTGCGCCTCAATTAACGGCTGTTTGTATGCAACTAAAGTGGCGGAAAAAAACTTCTACTACTAAAAATACATCATAAAAGGAATACATTTATTTAAAAAGTTAAAAAAAATATTTATATTTATATAAAATATACTAATTGCACCTGTGATACTCTTCTTTAGGCGCCTGCTGTAAGGTTTAAGAAATGTGACGGGGGAGAGAGCAGTGGAAGCGGAAAGCATGTACAAATGTATGTACGCATATGAGCCATTGTATTTGCTTTCAATTTTATCTTATCGATAAGTGTGTGAAAGTCTTAGGAGGCGTTTTCAGATAAACAATAGGTCATAACTGGGAATATGCAGTACTAAAATTTAAATTAACAACGGGGGCTGACTGTCGTTCTATAAGTTAAGCGAACGGGGAAAAGCAAAAACTTGCGGAATGTGCAGAAAACAAAACAAAACTGATTTGTTGCGCTCATTAAACACATCCGAGCGGGAGAGAGATTGAGAACGGGAGGGAGAAGATGTGGGAGAGGGGCTTAAATGGGGGGTGGACATTGGCCGTCTCGCTTGCTCTCATTTGATCTCCGTACATATATATGTGTGCATTAATAGCTTTGGTTATTTGGTTATTTGCCGTGCCAAGCACTGAAAATAATACAGCGAATAAGTGGAGAATTGCACCAAACAAAAACAAACACAACAGCAAATAAATGAAAAGTAAAACCAAAGCGTAGGTCCGTTATGTGGGCGATATTTAAATGTGTGTATGTTTGTGCGAGAGAGCTAGCAATAGGCGAAGGCCAAATAGAGCTTGTTGTTGTTATTGTTACGAATGCTACTTCACATCTTCCTCTTCTTCTTCTTCGTCACCTGCCTCTCACTTCACAAGCACTTCTACATTCACCACCTCCCCCTCATTGTTTTCTTGTTGTTTTCTTATGAATGAAAGTCTCGGTTTTTGTAAAATTGTCAGATGTGGTAGCCGCAGGCACTCACACGTTTCACACACACACAAATATGTTGCTTGACAGCAATGTTTTCCTTTTAGGTGTTGTAAAAGGAGTTTTTTGTTCAACTTTTACTTACTGCAACAATTAAAAATACGCGTCTTTGTTTTTGTTACGGGAGAAGGGGAGGAGGAGGATAAAAAAAGGAACAACAAATACGTGCTAGTCGCGAGTCGCGTACTTAATGTAGTATATTTGCAGTATATTTCCAGTTCGGGCGTTGCCAGATGTTCGAATGCTGAAATAACCGCACTAGGAACTTGGGAGTGCAAGTTTCTTTAGTATTTTATAGTTTCGGTATAACTCAGCGGTACCCTTAATATGTTATTTTAAAAAATACCGTTTTAATTTAGTATTTGTGGTTGCCTGCAGTCATGGCCACACTGACACCGACCTGATCAACAGTTTTGCTCCCAATGTATTCATTTTTTAATTCGGCCCGCAAAACAACAATTCGCTTTCCTATATTTCTTATTCAGTGCGAAGAATAAGAGCAAAAAGAACTAATTGGAATTGAACGCATCAGTGCATCAGTCTTTGTTGTTGCTGTAGTTTTTCCAGTTTCATGTTCTTGTTTTTGATTTAACTGCGTGCATAGAATTTGTGAAAAGAGAAAGTTCTCCACCCGCCATCTCTCCACACCTCTTTCTTCTTCTGTCTTGGTGCTCCTCTCTTTCACTCGTGCGTCTCGTGGACGGACAGCTTACGGTCGTGGCCCAAAAAACTGCGCCTGCGCAGCGACAATTTCACAACTAATTTAGGTCGATCAGCTTGCAAGTGAGTATCACCTGTTAAATTAACTTAAATAACGTGCAGGATGGTGTTACTAATCGAAGAATTAAAGAGAAGACATTTAAAAACAAAGAGAACGGTCAGATGATCAAGAAATACATATAATATAACTGTTAAAATGTACATATATGTACATGTAATGCTATGTAGCTTTTTGATAGAAAATATACATAATACAGTGAAATTATATTCTTTACATTTTTTTTTGTATTTAAAAACTTGTTTTTATTGATAAGAAATATATAAAAATTATATTTATAACAAGAAATAGCTAAAACTTATTTTAATAATGCCAAGAAAAAGTGTTATAATTTAAAAAATACATTTTTAAACCCTACAAAAGCTACGCCTTATGAAAATGTTACTGTAAAACTGAATTTCTTACATTCAATCTTTTTATCCAATTTCAGTAATTTGGCATCAATTCAGATGGGCACCAAGCAGACAGTGTCCCCTGTGGCAATCAAAAATTCCTCCCACGGATCACCCTCTAAACTAAAGGCTAGCTCCACATCATCATCATCTGCAATGGGCAATGGGAAGCCCAAGGAGGCGAATGCCCTGCCGCCACAAAAGTCGGTGGTGGTGGCCTACATATGCTGGCTGTTTGGCGGTATCTTTGGACTGCATCATTTGTACTTGCATCGGGATCGCCATGCCTTCATCTGGTGGTGTACTCTGGGCGGCTACATGGGCATCGGCTGGATGGGCGAGTTGTTCCTGATCCCGGAATATGTGAGGGATGCCAATGAGGATCCGCAGTTTGTGAAGCAGTTCGTTGCCAAGCTGCAGGCCTATCCGAAGCCACCGTATTCCTCGAAACGATTCGTAGGTCAGGTGATGATCGGCCATCTGTTTGGACAGGTGTGCTCCATGGCCATACCGGAGACTCTAGTTGGTGGCTGGGACCTGAGCTTCCTGCACTGGGCGATACCCATCTTTGTGTCCCTGGGCGTCTGGCTGGTGGGCAATATTGGCCGGGAGCAGGGTGTCTGGTGGCACTGCCTTTTGGCCGCTTGTCTGGCCTATCCGGCCAGGTATCTGATATACGATGAGACCTACTCCCTGCTGCTGACCGGACTGATTTCGGCGCTGACCTTTGACGGCATCTCCAAGCAGTGGCGACGCTCACCGCCCAGGCGCGGCAGTCCCGGGGAGCGAACCTTCAAGCTAACCACCGCTGTGATCATTTACTGCGCCTTCTGGGGCAGCTTTTTGTACTTCAATGGCACCATTTCGGATGAGGATGGCGGCGAGGTGCCCATCCACGAGGCTCTGCACAACTTCTTGGCCTCTGCCTGGTGGACGGATCTCAAGCAGGCCCTGCAGGATACCTACAATTATGCTCAGCACCATGGCTGGTATGAAACCTGGAAGGAGGTGTTCGAGAGCATGGATGTGGATGGAGAACGCAATTCGTACAAGGTGCTGGGCGTCAGTGCCACTGCCTCGCAGGCGGAGATCACGGCCGCCTACAGGAAGCTCTCCAAGGAGTACCATCCCGATAAGGTTAAGGATGAGGCTTTGAGGGCCCAGGCTCACCAGCGTTTCATTGAGATCCAGCAGGCATATAGCGTGCTCAGCAAGATCAAATCGAATCGCCGTCGCAAGAACAAGCAGTACCAGCAAGAGGACGAAGCCATTGTCCTTTGAGAACGGAGCGGAAACGGGTCTCGGCTACCCTTTAATTTAGATAGCATGTAGATAAATATATAATTCCTTTACAGGGTATCTCCAAGTCCCTGAAGTATCATTTCTAATTTTAAAAATCTCTAAATTGTTGTAAACAAAACCCCAACTCTAGTTAATTAAATGAAAAAAATAATCCCTTTACAGGGTATCCCCAAGTCGCTTAAATTACAACTCAACTTACGCATTCGTAGGAAAATAATTGCATATTAGCTTCGCTTACGTGGGCGTTGTGCTTTTAAATAATTCCAAATTGAAATAATTGATGCGTGACAGACAGCATTTCCATTTTATATTTATATTCATTTATTTATTTTATTTTATATATTTATTTTACATAATATAATGAACTACTTAACAGGCTAAGCTCAAAAAAAAAGTGTATTTATTTTTTTTCTTTTCTTGATTGGATTGTGTGTGTGTGTTGTTTTTTTTTTGCACTAATATTTAGGTAAAACGTTTAAATAAAAAACAAAATGTTTTTATAGTTATATCTTTTGTTGCTTTTTATGGTTTCTTTTTTGTAATCTTAATTGCCATCGCAGGGAGTTTGTTTGAAGAAGAACAACAACAAATCGAAACTCGAAAAAATCGTAACAATATACATACATACAATATATAAGGTTTACGGGGAGGAAAAAAAAAGAAAAAATATATAAACAGGAAACAATAACTCGCTTAAATGTAGTTTAAAACATAATACTGAGCAAAAAATGTGTGTATATAACATTTTGCCTACTAGATTTTTTGCTTTCTCTTCTTCTCTTTTCTCTTTTCTATTTTTTTTTTATTTGCTTTTGTTTTTTATTCTTTTTTCTTGTAATATTTATGTAATATTAAGTAATTGCATTTCTTTTTGCACTGCTTCTTCGATATATATATACACATATATTTTTTAAATACACATATACATATATTTCATTAAGGCCAGCATGTGTATTTTTTTAAAACTTTACAAATTTGACTATTTTCATACAAATCTTGCTTCTTTTTTTGTGACTGTGTTTCGTGTCTGTGTGTTTGTGTTTGTTTGTTTATCACGCTTTCTTTTTCCTTTTTTTCTATTTTGTAACAAAAAAAAATGTACAAAAAACGGAAGTTTATTACAATTTTCTTTTAGTGTATATACTACAGTTTAAAGTACGCTTTAAAATAAAATAACAATTTATTAGGCATCGTGGGCACGCACACTGCTACAGTGTGTGTGTCTCGTTTGTGTATTTATGTGTGTGTGTGCTCGTGTAGGTGTGGCTTTTGTATGGTTGTGTGAGTGTCCTTACACCTAGACTAACACACGATAGGTTTTGCTTTTGCATCTCTTCCCGATATCTTCACTTTGTTTTTTGTTTTTGTTTTTCGATCTCTTTCTCTGTATGTACAAACTAAAGTAAAGCCAAACTCGCTTGGTCTTTGAGCTAAATGGGGTTCTTCCGGGAGGGCGGAGAGGGTAGTGAAGGGGGAATTACAAATGTTCTACTACAAAACTACAACCACAAAAGTATGCTTTCTTTTCTCTCGATCAGCGCCATATCAGTTTGATTAATGTATTTCTCTTTTTTCTGTATCGATAACGCGTTTTCCGGCTTCTCTTAGCTGGCTTCTCTTTTCTTTTGACATTTGCCATTTTTTTTTCAGTTGGTCTTATCCTGGCATTGCTCTCTCTTTTTTCTCTCTCTATCGATAACTTGATGGAATGTAGAAGTTTGTGGGTGTGTGTGTGTTTGCGGAGTGTGCAGTTAGGGAATTAAACATTTACAGGCGCGTAACCACAATGTCTTCCTCGAGATCGTCCAGCTCGTCATCGGTCTCCTCAACGCCATCGGGCCCTGATTCGGCGGCGGCCAGAGCTGCAGCAGCTGCCGCGGCAGCAGCGGCCTCCTTCTCCTTCTCGGCCGCCTCGATCTTCTCCTGCTTCTTCACCTTGCGTTGCTGGAAATGAAAGGAATGGCGGAGATTTACAGTTAGAGAGTGATTTTCCAAGGAACAGATAATTAAGAGAATATCAATGCTCTTAACATCCTTTGAAAGAGTGCCCACTATGCAGCTTGCCAATAGCATACTTTTGGGCACCTTTCAGTTGAAATAATTGCCTTAAATATTAGCTTAACTCACCTTCTTCCTGTACAGGATCTCAACAATCACATAGCCGATGCATCCCAGCGTCAGCACCGCCAGGAGGATATACAGCTTCATCTGCGTGCAGAGCGTGGTGGCATAGGCATAGGCAATGACGAAGCCGGCGGACTCCCAAAGGCGGTAGTTGGAGAAGGCAGCCTCCTTGTTGCGCCGGAAGAGCAGACCATACAGACCGTTGATCTGGGTCTGCCACACGGCATCGCCGACACCCCAGAGACCGGACATGGCATAGAAAATGATGGGATTGTCCGGATTGGGACGCCAGAAGAGCTCCACGGTGATCAGGGTGAAGTGGACGACGGCGCCGAGCACGATGATGGGTGTACGGCCAATGTACTTCATCACGGAGCCAAACAGGATCGAGCAGAGGGCATTAACCACACCGAAGCAGATCATCACAAAGCCGATCTTGTTCACGCCCAAAGCACAGGCCACATAGGCCTGGGTGAAATCGGCACCAATGAAGGCCTGCTCCATGCCAATGAAGACGGTGATGGGGATGAGCAGCTGCAGATTGGGCTTCTTCATCTGACGGAAGGTGGCGGAAAGGAGCTGCAGGCCCGACAGTTCGGCAGCCGAGTTGGAACCCTTGCGCTTCTCACCATACCGCTTGAGGGGATCCAGGAAGAAGGCAATAATGCAGACGGCGGCCACAATGCAGGACAGGTAAATCATGGAAATCTCAAAGATCTCATCCTCTGGGGGACGCTCCAGGTTGCCGTGTCCACCGCTGCCGGTGGTGCAGAAGTTGGCGCCACAGAACTGCAAATCCTCCTCGCTGATGGTTGAGTTGGAGCTGCTGCTGCCACCGCCATGGGCGCCGCTGGACAGGACTGGGGATTGGGTAGAGGAAAGTAAAAATAAAGATTAGAATTTTCTCATCGAAAGTGGAAGATTCCAGCCATAAAAATTCCTAAAAAAAATCCGTCTAGCTCATTTTATGATTTTCAGTAGCCTTTAATCAGAAAGTGTTTTACGGCCTTCGATAGCTGGTCAGAAAGAAGAAATCAAACGCTAATACTTTATTAATTTAAGGGTCTTGACAATCTTTGCAATCGTTTATTACTTATGACGCGATAAGATTGTCTATGGCAACGGAAACATGACTGTCAGTAAATTCCCTGAGAGAGTCTTTTGAGGATAATGAACTCTTTAAAGTTCAAAACTAAAAAAATATAAATAAATTTTAAATTAAGAGAACTAATTAAAAATAGGAAAATTTGAAAAGAGATTTTACTATGCTACATTAAGTGTAAAAATTCGCCTTTTTAATTTCAAAAGTTTATGTTTTTAAAAATATTTATAGCAATTCTTCGGCTTTACAGAAAGTCTGGTGCTTTTGAAATCCTTTTAAAATATGTCTAAAAGTATGCAATAAAATAAGACTAAACATTTTCATATAATACCAAATATTTCCAAATATTTCAGATTTTCAACAAATTTGTTAATTAAAAAAAACTTAAAAAAATTAATTCAACTTAAAAAATAAATAATAAAAATATAACTCACCCAAGCTGGAGATGAGATTGCCCCAGAGCTCAGCGGATTGCCAGGCCAGAAAGAAGAAGCCAAAGAATCTCACAATAATGGCATCCACCGCCTGTTCGGTTATCTTGGCATACACCTGTCCCACCTGCGTCAGATAGGTAGCCTTGGACGCCCACATGGGTGCGGCACCCATACCGACCAGTATGCCGGCTGGCACCAGAGTGTAGAAGCGCGGGAACAGCTGGAAGGCGATGTAGGGGGCATAGCAGAGCATGCTGCAGACCAGTGTCCACTTAACGGTCAGCTTGCGGATAATCAGCGTGGGCAGGAAGATGCAGGATACCACCAGGGCGGCATAGATCGCGCTGAGCGAGACCGTACCCAGGCCATCCTTGGAGTTGATGGAGGATTGCAGGTTAGCTGTTCCCTAAATAATATTTTAATATTTTAAGTTAATTTGCTTATTAAATTTGCAAATTTAAATTAAAAATCTATTATTTTA
>JAEIIJ010012174.1:0-17844 GCA_018904815.1 Drosophila ogumai | reverse complement strand
AGTAAGCGGAGACTCAAACCTCTTATACTCAAAGTAACGGCTGTTTTCCCAAAATGCAACACTGGGCAGGCAGACAACGCAGAGTTTCATTTTGGGAAGGGAGCCGTTACTTGAAGTAAAGCTGCCTCTCACTTACCGCCTCGTCAAAAGAAACACTTTTAAATTTTTTGATTAGAATCTTCACATTAGTTTATTTCTGTAGCTTCACACACATATTGACTTTTTCTCTCTATCGTTTGCTTCAGCTCGTGTTTTTACGTTTTTTTTTATAATAATAATAGTAAAAAATAAATAAATATAGCATGTCGCTGCTGCTGCTGAGTTAAATATTATTCCATTTCACACAGATGGAAATGAATTGTGTTCTTTTATATAAATGACTTTGTTTTCGCTATTCCAAAACGATTTAACCAATTGTTTATGAGTTTTGGCTCTTACGCTTTATGTACTCTAATAGTATACATATATATATATATTGTCGCATATATATATATATAAATATTGTTATAAAAGGTATGTGTATGTATAAATCCATAGATGTATGAAGAGGGGCTCGCGGGCGCACACAGTTTTAGCTGATCATCTCGCGGTACTTGAGCTTGTGCTTGGTCAGCATGTCGGTGACGGTGACGAGCTTCTTAATTGAGATTATGTTGGATAGTTCGTGCAGTTCCTGTAAATGCGACACGCAGATGTGATGCAAGGTGGCCAGCTCGCGTCCTAAAAGGTGAAACCCATTAATGAAATGTATGAATAATCATATATATGCGAGTCCTTACCAGTATCCTGCGAATTGTGATTAATGCTTTGGTCGACAAACATGCCCAGCGGCGGATTCGGATCGGTAACCAGGGAAAGTTGGTCCAAAAATACAATCATGCGTTCCTTGTTCTTGAGTATAAACGGATTCACAACCTCCATGTATTGTTCCTGCCAAGTAAAAAGTATATGTGTTAATTATATATTTTATCATTAATTAATTTTGATGGCCAAACCTACCTTGCCTCCGAACTCTATCAAATTGGCCAGATTTTGCAGACACTTGGCCACCATGACCAGGGAACGTGTGGCCGCCATGGGTGGCGTCTCGCTCACCAGGCCGAACTGCCGGGGATTGAGCAGAGCCGGGCACAGGAGTCGCAGAAATATAAACCCAGAGACGACACGAGTGCGCACCAGTCGCTCCGTGGGCCACTTGGCCATTACCGCCTTCTGCAGGCAGTTGCAAATGTAACGCACGTTGCGGGGACAGGCGTCGGGCGACGTGAATATCGATTGGGTGACCAGGTCGAGGATCTGCAGGAGAAACTCTGCATTTGTGCAGGCATCGTCGTTGACGTCCATTTTTGTTGGATTCAGCTCCGCCGATTGCTTGCTCTCCAGTATCCGCTGCACCGTCTCGCTGACCGCCGACTGCAGGAAGCCGTTGCACTCGGTGCGCATATACAAATCCATAAGCGTGGTCGCCAGCGAGGCGCCGCGAAAGAGCGTCGTTGTCTCATTCTCGCGCATCACCTCCGCCTGGCACAGGGTCCGTATCAGTTCGGTTTCACGCTTCTCGTGCCGGAACACACGCAGCAGCGCCGTGGCCAGGGGCACCCGGTCGTTGTGACAGAGCTCGGCCAAAGCCTTCACCGCATACAGCTCGGACTCGAGGAGCAGCTGCTGCAGCGGGCTGTACTCCTCGCAGGGCATGATCAGATCGTCCAGATAGCGCATGCGCAGCCGCAGCGAGCCCCACTCGCCCATGGGCGTCATACCGGTGAGCTGGTACCAGCCCTCGGTCTCCTGGCCATTCTTAAGGGTGTTCAAGTCTATGGTTAGCTCGGCCACCTCCGAGTCCTTGCCGCGCTTCCCACGCGAGATAAGGGTGATGGTCAGGGAGACGACATCTGGAGGAACGTCGCTGCAAGCAGAGAATTCAAGGAATATCAGCAAAGAGTGAAAGAAAACTGTGTTAAGTACTTACTCCAACACAAACTCCTCCTCCCAGACCGGCTCTGGGGCTATCTTGACCCGCGTCTTGCCCACCTTGACCTGGTTGAGCGAAATACTGCAATAGGGATGTGGCACTAGTTTGAATGGCAGGCGATGTGCCTCGAGAACGTGCAGGTTCAGGCATCGCAACTCCCGCAGCCGGGACACCTTCTTCTGGGCCTTGCTCAGCTGAGAGTCGCACTGGGCCTTCAGGGCATTGATCCACTCCACATAGCTCTCCTGGCTGGGGGCACACAGATACGTGACCGTGGCCAGGCAGGGCAGAGCCCGCTCAACGATCTGGAAGCAATAGGGTCGCTCCCACAGCGAGTCATGGCACTGATACAGATACGCACAGCTGAGATCAATCAGTCCCTTGGGCTTGGTCTTCTTGGGATTGTCGTAGAAGCAGAGCTGCGTCTCGGAGCCGTCGTTGATCAGGGCAAAGTACAATTGCTTCCACTTGGCCGTCTTGTCCGACTTCTTGTTCAGGTGGCCATGGTGCTTGATGCCCTTGATCTTCTTGAGGCCAATCTGGTCGCGGCACTCGCGCAGCGTGGCATAGATCTTCTCGGCGGCCTTCTCCACCACGTACTGCTGGTTGAACTCCGGCTGGATGCCGTTGACAACGGGATGGTTCAGGGAGTGCCCCTCCACGATCTGCTCCTTGCGATAGCGATTTATCACGGCATCCAGACACTCGAACGTGCGTCCGCCCATCAAGTAGCGAACGCCCTTCTTCTCGATGCGAAAGCGCTGGATCTGGTTGTTGATATGGAAGAAGAGCGAGTAGTCCCCCGGTGAGTTGTCGCTGGGACGAACCAGGAAGCTTCCAGGGCCAGCTGCAAGGGGGGAAGAGATAGTAGAAAATAGTAGTAGGAGAAAACGACTTCTCTCACCTTTAACCAGCATGTCGACGGCCTCATTCTTTGTACAATTCGGATGGAACCAGGGAAACACGGTATTCGGATCGATGGACACATCCAGGTCATCCACCAGCTCACGGAATATCATTCCCTGCTCGCCAGTGCGATGGGCTGTAACCCAGAGCCAGCCATCGCCCATGTCGTTGTGCACAAAGAATATGTCACCCTTCTGGAAGCTCAGCTCATCCGTTTCGGGCATTTTGGTGTAAGGCAGGATGGCAACCACACGCTTCTTGTCATTAACTGGCTCCGGCGGTGCAACGGGTATGACTAGACGCTCGCGCTTCAGCAAGTCGCTGCATGAGGTATAATAGCCGACGAGATCGCTCAGCGAGATGAACTGTCGCCCGCCAATATAGAAGTCACCGCACACGGCAGTTATCCTAAGGGAAAGCAGTATGGTTTACATATATTTCAGGTCAAGTATGGCTGAAGTACTCACCGGAAATGATTGATCCCAGTGCGTCCGTAATAGCTTAGGACATAGGAGCCAGGCTTGCGGTCACTCTCCCTAACTGCGGCCACCATTAATGGGTTAAAAATACAAAATTATAAACAGATAACTCACCCAAATAGCTGCCCAATTTACTGCTTCCCCGAAGACGGGATTCAGCGGAGTAACGATCAAGTCGTCCGTGGTACCACTCGCTCTCCGGCGGCGCAATAATAGCCGGACGTTCCCCTGCAAGAGTTTACCCGTAATCATAGAGGGAGAGAAATCAAAGGAATTGGGCTATTGCTTACCATTCAGCATGTGGGGTCCATCGAACTCATCCTGATCCAATTCCTGTGCCAAATCCGCCAAATCAATGCCACCGCCGGCCATCATAACGCCCAAACCGCTCATGCCGCCCAAAGCAGCCAGGTTGGCATCGTCCGTTGGCGATCCTGGTTGATCCTGAATGACAACGTCTACATTGCCCAAATGCATTAGATCCGCCATATGTTCCACACGCCACGGGTGAGTAATGAAATGCTGAATCCTGGGGGATCTCTGGATCGTCCGAACTTTGCCTAATGGTGGCCACTTAGAGCAAGGATGGGCTTGCGTTTGTTTGAGGGATTGATGGCAGGCTCTCTTTTGATTACATTTGGGGTTACGGAGGAGGACTGTTTGGTTGGAAAATAAAATTGAAAAATGAAATATATTAATATATAATAATGGATTAAAGAATTTAAAAGAGAAAGTACCAAATGGTTAATAAGTTGTAAATAAATGTCTTCTTGGGTAAATATTACTTAGCAGCCTAATCTTAGGGCTTTCAAGGGAGCAATAAACCCAAAGGGGGAACCCACTTTGTTGCCTTTTCAAGATAAGCGAGTCACTAAGGCAGAGAATAAATACATATATTTATAGCTTTAGTTTATAAGACTAAGCAAACAGTTTTTAAATAAGTAAATAAATAAATATCATAACTTTTACAAAACAAAACTTTTTATAGGAATATTTTATGCAATTAATGTACTTTCAAGATATATCAATTAAAGGACTAAGTTCTTTTTAAAATGTAACAAATCAGGCCTTGCCCTTCAAAGGTTTATAAATCGGACAACTCACAGTTCTCCCCGGGACCACACCTCAAAATTCAGGCAGAAGGAAAAGTGCGAATGCAAAATTTTTGGGACTGGACTCCCGGCTCCGGCTCCGTCTCCGCCTGCTGGCACACGGGATAGACAAAGAAGAGACCCGCATGAAGTGAAGGAGTGTCGGCAGAATGTTGACAGCTCTGAAGTGGCACCGCTAAATATAACAAAAGAGTAGCACCACCAGAGAGAGGGGAGATGGGAGACCGGGAGGAGGATTTGTAATTTAATAGAGCGCCCTTCGTAGTCACTCCCTTTCTGTGCGTAGGAAACAGGGTGCAGGGGGTGCTAATTGGTAAACATTTGTTTATATTTATTTGCGGTATGCACCGGTTTCGGGAACCGTGTCATCATCAGCGGACCACGAAGAGACCACCACCCACCCTGGTCGTACATCGCAAAACGGGGGTTACAGACACACACACACACACAGGCACAAACTCATACGCACACGCACAAGATGCTGGGAGCCCAGCTCAGCCCTTGCCCCCGGGGGCCGCTTCGGCTATTCACACAGACACGGAGCCGAAGGCATACACATAGCCGATACGATAAACAGGCGAAAAATTAAACTGCGCTCGTCGCCGTCGTGGGCTTAGCCATGAATCACCCACACAGCCGCACATATGTATATTCCTCTGGAGCGGAGGCACGGCACACTCCTACTTCTTGGTTCTCTGTTCTCCGTTCTCCGTTCCCCGCTCTCCAGCCCCACCGCCTTCGTCTTCGTCTCTGTCTCACTCTCTGCTCTGTCGGCAGAAGGCAACAAATAAAAATTGAATCATACATTTTCCACAGAAGATGATGTATCGGGCAAAGCGCAACTGCGTCCATACATCACAGGGCACCAAACAAAAACCACACTTTTACATTTCGCTCAAGTTACATTAATAAAACAAGGAAGCCAAGAACATAACAAATTTTGTAAATTTTAAGGACAAAATTTTCTTCCGTACCGATAGCCACAACCCCGATTAGACGTTACTATCGGCCTATCGATGTTCTCAATGGCGATTGATTGTCGTGAATACTATCGCTACACGATATATCGCTGTTAACACTCTGTTGACTACCCGATTAGACAACACTTTTCTGTTAAACTTTTTACAAGGTCTAAAACTAATAATTTTGTGGAAAAATCAAAAATAAAGTTATTTTTGATTTTTAATAAAAAGTTAGAACAGGAAAATTTAAATGCATTTAGTCCTTAGTTTGGGAAATACTCGCCTATTTCTGCTTATCGATATCACTGCTATCCCCGTCACTGTTAAATTTCTGGGCGCGTGGTTTCAAAAAATTTAGTTATTTAATTAGTTTTGCCACTTTTAGAACCACCTTCATTCCATCATTAACATTTCCACATTTATTTGTTTCGGTAAAAAAAAACATACGTTTTAGCGATACTTGAGGTGTTGCAACTACTCCTTTTCATATATTATGGACTCATCCTTGAAGTTGTGCACCTTCTCGTACCACACATCGTCGCTGGAGTCCTCGTAGGACGTGGGGAAGGGCGGCGCCTCCTGGTTCTTGCGCAGCGGCAGGATTGTGTCGTAGATGTAGACCAGGCCATTGGTGGGACCCGCCACCGCGCTGCCCTGCACCCACATGACATTGTATTTCGAGTTGATGCGCCAGATACGCAGGCCCCTGATCACGCGCCACCGGTTGCCCATGTGCCCGGGCATCTTTGTGCCTGGCCAGACGCGACCCTTTTCACCGCCGCCGCCAATATTACCGGCACGACGATGGGTCTTGGTGACGCCGTGGGAGGCGGGCATGCCCTTGAAGCCGTGTCGCTTCACCACGCCCTGGAAGCCATGGTCAACGCTTGTAGGGGGGGGAAAAGGCAAGGTTAGGCTTTCTCCGGGATAGGATCTCTGCTGGGATACTCACGTTTTACCACGCACATCCACAAAGTCGCCCACACGAAAGTGACTTGCATTGAGGGGCGTGCCAGGCACTAGAGCTGCCTCGGGGGAAACAAAGAAACGGGCCAGGTTCTTCTTGGGCACTACACCAGAGTCCTTAAAGATTCCCGAGTACTCCTTGGTCAGCTGCACGGGATTGGTGCTCTCGGAGCCAACAATAACGACACCTCGCTTGTTGTTTGCCGCAGAATCTCGTCGTCCGGGCAACGGTTTGGCCACATACTCCTCCGGCGGTATGTACTTGATCACATGGTTGTCCACAATCTGCAGCAGCGTGGTCCTTATCCGTTCGCCGTTCTTCAGCCACAGCGGATACTGGCCAATCTTGCGGGCTATCACGCCGCAGCGCCTGATCTGTGGGGTCCATGTTTGCGGAGGCGTCGCCAGGTCCCGCGTCTTGATCAGGTTCTGCTCGTATGTCTGGACACCTTTGATGAGCGCTGGAGCTCCGAAGCCCTCGTGGACCAGGTCGTTGATGAAATGCTTATTCTCTGCGGTGACTAGGTCACCGCGATTCTGTTGGACATATCAATTAGTGAGTTTTTAAGTCATCTATTTGGGGGGGGGAGCTACTTACGGTGACTTCCTTGCGGAGAAACCATTGGGGATTCCGAAGCCGGGGCCGGCTCAGGTGGCCCTTGTCGCGGACCTGGGTGAGCAGGCCTCCGCTGGGCCTGGAACGAGTAGTAAATTATAGTAGATTCTTCTGTGCACTATAGGCGGGGTTATTTGTACCAACCTGAGGCCCAATAATTGAGAAATAGCAGTACGAATCATGCTATTTCTACTTATTTTATATAATGTAATCAATGCCTAGTGTGGCCAGCCTGCTTATGGGAAAATACCCAACACGCTGCAGGAACAGCTGTTGAAAAGCAGAGTGGCCATATATTTTTATCGACTAATCGATTAATTATTATTACAAATTGCATTTAATTAATTAATTATAGATTTTTTGATATATGTCTGCCCAGCCGCATGTTTTGGTCATTGAGCCTTTCTACGGCGGCAGCCACAAACAGCTGATTAGCGCCGTTATCGAACGTAAGTAGCCTGGATGTGGTTTCTCCTGCCCGACAGCCGGCTTAATTTTTGAATTCCTTGCCTCCTCCATCTCCCCAAAGGTCTTCAAGCAGCCCATTATGATTTCTACAGTCTGCCCGCCAAGAAATGGCACTGGCGGGCCCGCACCTCCGCTCTCTACTTCTCCCAGTTGATCCCCTTGGATCACCAGTACACGGTGCTCTTCACCAGCTCCGTGCTTAGCCTGGCCGAGCTTCTTGGCCTGCGTCCTGATCTCGCCAAATGCCGGAAGATTGTGTACTTTCACGAGAATCAGCTCATCTATCCCGTGCGCGAGGTGAAGACCCGGGATTGTCAATATGGACTCAATGAGATACTCACCTGGTAAGGGCTGCTGTGCTGCTTCCATGGAGTTCCCAAATGTACCTTCATATTTTCAGTCTTGTGGCCGACACTGTGCTCTTTAATTCCCACTTCAATCGAAACTCTTTCCTGGACAATCTGCAGTCTTTCCTGAACATCCAACCCGACTTTCGTATAAAGAATATACGCGAGAAAGTGGAGCACAAATGCAAGGTTCTGTACTTTCCCATCAAGTTCAAGGAGTTACCCAGGAGGCTGGAGAATCCCCTTCAGCCGGAATGCCTGCATCTGGTTTGGCCCCATCGCTGGGAGCACGACAAGAATCCCGAGCTGCTGGCCCAAGTACTCATCGAGCTAAACGACCGCCAAGTGGACTTTAAGGTCACCATATGCGGCGAGAGCTATCAAACGGTGCCACAGGCCTTTGATCAACTTCAGGAGAAACTGGGCGCCAAGCTCATCAGCTTTGGGGCCTTGTCCCGCGAGGATTATGTGAAGACGCTGCTTAACGGCGACATAGTCATCTCCACTGCTGACCACGAGTTCTTTGGCGTGGCCATGCTGGAGGCCACGTACTGCGGCTGCTATCCCATTGCTCCAAACAAGCTGGTTTACCCGGAGATCTATCCCAAGGAAAACCTATACAACACGGGAAAATCCCTGATCAAGATGCTGGCCAACTTGTGCCGAAATCCAAGTGTGTTTTGCAAGCGTCGTGATAAGTTCTTTGAGATGTTCTCTTTTGAACCGTATTCGGCGGAGCATCTTTTACCCATTTATGTGGATAGAATAAAGGGAGAGTGAAGAGATGAATCCTCCTTATTTTAAACACTTCTTGGTGATTTAAACCCATATTTCCTTAGGCAAAGTTTGCCAGAAGAGAAGGCTGTATTCACTGCACAAATACAACAGAGAAGGCACCAGTTCTACAAGAACTTTGGCCTAAAACAACTCTTAGTTCTTGGTTTAATCAAAGAAGTACCTTGATGGCTAATAATAGGGTTTCTTTTACTTGAAAATTGCCTTAAATAAAAACATCAACAAGCTGAGCAAAGCTCGGACACGGAATTAAAAGTGATTCTCCTTGAACTTGGGCGGGGCACTGTATTTTACCTTGACATGCGAGCGATACTCCTCGTCGTCGTCGTGGCACTCCCTGAAGCATTGCCCGCAAAACAGCTCGCCATCACAGCCCTGGCAACGGAAGACGGCATCCTCGTTGCAGATATTGCACCAGGGGAGTTCCTCCCCTCCTTCGCTGTTGCTGGGAAGCTGGCTATTGAGTTCCGCCTCTGCCGCGCTGGGCAACTTGGCTTCGTCCAAGTACTGATTTTTAAAGAGGAAATAGTTAAAAAAAAAATTGGTAAAGCAAACATTTGGTTACCTTCTTAACTGTATTTTGCAGAATGGTCTCATCGTTCTCCTCCTCTTCGTTGTCGCTGGGCGTGCTGATGTTGGTGGTTCCCCCTCCCACAGCATCGATTGGAGCATCACGAAGAGCTCTTAGACGCCGCTCAATATCAGAGATGGCCTCATCCCTTTGCTCGCCTACACGCTGATCCAGCTCCGATTCGCCCATAAACTGCTCGAGGAGATCCCTGATCTTTTCCTGGTCGTTTCTTTGGTCTGTGGAGAGCAGCAGGTCCTTCTTGTCATACTGCCTTTGGTGCGGCATGCCACTCAGATTGGCCAGGCGAGCGCGTATCTCGTCGTCCGTGGCATCCACACGCTTCAGATTCTGAATCCTCTTGGATATTTCACTATCCAGATTCTCGTCAATGTCCTCCTCATGGTTCTTGGCCTTCGCTGCGGAAGTAGGAGGGCTAGCTCCATTCATGGGCACTAGCACCTCAGCCAGATCCTCAGCCGGTAGACACTTGCTGCACAGTTTCGACTTACAGTGGCAGGAGAACTAGAGCTTAAGGGTCTTTACTTACTCAAGGAGCGCATCGGCCGCCGCATTGAGTCCATCCGTGGGTGAGGTGGACTTTGGCGGCGGGGCTAGGTGGAACTTGGTGACCAACTCGCCGGGCAGGGCGTCGCAGTCCACCACCTTTTCGGCATCGGCGCTGGCCTGCAGCTTGGAGAGCTTGTCGTAGCAGATGAGGCAGACATTGAGGACCTTGCCGGCG
The DNA here is from genome assembly GCA_018904815.1 of Drosophila ogumai. Lineage (NCBI taxonomy): Eukaryota > Metazoa > Arthropoda > Insecta > Diptera > Drosophilidae > Drosophila > Drosophila ogumai. The sequence goes on along the minus strand of JAEIIJ010012174.1, from coordinate 7,908 downwards.
TGCCGGGGCACGGGCATGGGTCTCTTCAGGCACCTGGCGCAGAAGGAGTAGCCGCAGTTGGGGCAGCCATACTACGGGCGGTTGTAAATTAATTAAGAACTCAATACGTGCGGGGGATACTTGCTTCTTTGCAGAATAGACCATATTTGCGGCTGCAGCCAAAGCAGCTCATGATGCGCAAGTCAAAAACATACAATTTGTTTGAAACAAAACACGAAATGACTCTTTTTTATCTTAAAAAAGTAAACAAAGGCAAAACGATTGTACTATCGATACCATCGATTGTTTCGTGTACTATCGATTGTGTGGATTCCAAATATTCCTTCGGCTATTTTGCAGCTTCGCCAAACGGTCACTCTGGCGAAATATTGACAAGAAGACGGCTCGCGTCGCTCCGCCTTTCTCTTTTTTTTTTTATTACAATCTTTCGAGCGACTACATTACACGGCGCGCGTGATCTAAACGAATATACACAGAGTGCGCGGCGTCAAAAAGTCACTGAACAGCAGCCCAATTGAGGATATTCTAACAAATTCATCGTCCAAAAAGGGAAAGTGCAAGACAGCAAAAGCCAAGCCAGGAAGCGAGGACCTGCGAGAGCAAGACAGAGGATCCAAGGGATACAGGGTGACATGTGGAGTCCAACGCACTGCAGTGTAACGGGTGAGTGGGGGCGACACGGGACACCCGTTAGCGAGATCTTTTTGTGGCGGCCTCTCCGGCTGGGCACTGGTATTAGTATGGCAAATAAATCGCATTAAAAATTAAACTTGTTTTCCGTGTCCGTATGTGTGGAGGTGTGTGTTTGTGTTGCATTTGAGGTTGCGCTGTATGTGTGTGTGTGCTTAAAATATTGTCATGACAGAGGCAACAGTTAAGTCGTTTGTTTTGTTGCTGCTATTGTTGTTGTTTCCGTGGGTCTTTTTTTTTTAAATTTCACTTTCTCTCCCGCCCCCGCAATCTTCGCAGATCCCTGTCTCTCTTTTTACTTGTACTCCGTGATTGCGCCTTTCCTATCAGCCTGGAATGCTCCGTCTGATAAGATTATTTCGCACAGCCAGCTTGGTTTGCTGGCTGGTATTACTCACCGATAGAAAATTGCGTTTGCTATGCGTTCCATTATCCATTTAAGGTCCACCAAGCGCCCATCGCATTCTTGTTTACCTTTCTTTTCACGTTTTCCATTGTCGTTCTCGGTGCTCAGGAATGTCAATGAGAAATCAAAAAAACACAACACAAAATCACAATTCGCAATTCGTGACAAAACACAAAGAGCCCATTCTAGCTCGCTCTCTCTCCCTCCCTCTCTTTCCCAGTTGGCAATTATGAAAACAAATATCGAGCAATTAACTACAAGTGCACATTTCTAGGTGTATTATTGTGTGTGTGCCAGGGCAAATGAGTCACAAATTGTTGCTAAAGTATACATAAGCCAAGAGAAGATAAACACGGGCTTGATAGATTAGGCTAAATTCTGCCTTTCCACCTTGAACTTGCCCGGCTATCGGCTCGTGCCTCTCCCCCTGGGCTATTCTCTGCTCGTTATTGCCCTGTTCTTGCTTTATTTTGCATATTTGCACAGCACAGCACACAGAATAAAACAATGTTTTATTCCAGCGATTAAGAGCCAGCCGCTGACGTCACGGCGAAGAGCAAATAAATCGCTGTCGCTCTCCCAAATTCGCCGTGTTTTCGTCTCGCCTTGTTTGCCTTTTTGACAGCACACGCACTCACACTCACACGCGCCGCTGTCAATATTTGCACTTGATGAGAGATGGATGAACGCAAGCTCTTCGAAAACAGCTGTTTTCGCCGCAATTGGCAGCAGTTTCTTTCGGTGCGTTAGATCATCACATCACTCACCCTACCTGGCCAACACCTGGATTTCACCTTCTTTTTGGTTGTTGTTCGGAAACTTTTTCGCAGGCAGCCCACCACAAACACCACCCTTCGAAGTTTTTCCAATTGCGTGCCTTATTTTTAGCCGTAAATTCTTGGCGGCCACTCACTAACTCACACGCAGACACACCTGAAAATTCCACGGCGGGAAATTGTGCAATGAAAATGCGCTGCAAATGCGGCCATTCAAGCAAACCAAACAAACAAACAAATGAATTTTCCTTTTCATTTACATTTCGGCTTTGGTTTTTGGTTTTTAGCTTGAGGTTTTAGTTTTTGTTTGGTTTTGCAACACATTTTAATGCGGTTGCATTGCACATACACATAGAGAGTAGTTATTGATAAAGAAAGGAGGCCTGCACTGTAAACACCCCGTACATAAGCACCCTGTAGGTAGATAATCATTTCTAGTTACCTAGAAAACTCTATTCAAGTCAAGTTTAGGATATTTGAGTTATGTGAAATCCTGTAAATATTTATAAACAAACTAAATTCTAGGCTTATTCACTGAATTCTTTATAACAATGACAAGATCGAATTACTCTTATTGATCAAACGAGAACAGTTACTAATAGGGAGAGCAGGGATTTAAGAAGTTATATTTATGAGAAGATAAAGTTTCTATTGAATTCACACCTAATTTCACATTAATCGGATAGCTAATACTACTTGTTTCAATGGAAAGTATTGTAATGAATTTATTATACAAGAGAGTAAAGGGAGCAAGACTAGATCTACCAACTATATTTTATTTTAAGGAAATATTATGAAAAGATAATGTAAAATCGAACCATATCCCAAATTTCACATTAATCGGGTAGCTAATACTATTTATTTCTTAAGAAAGTTTTGTAATGAAAATAAAAGAAAGTAAAGAGAGCTAAAATGATGTATCAACTACATTTTGCACATTGTTTTGACTATCAAAAACTAGGGAAATCAGTGCGATAAGACCTAAAACCGTATGCACTTTGGTCATGTGTCTTGAGATTATACCCCGTACCAGGCAGGTGTCTCTTGCTCCAACTACCAGCTACTAGCACCAGCACTCGCTGCTGCGTCTGACTGTTTGGGACCGTTTTAATGCGGCGCTGTCGATGCACTTATGCGAAACAGTTACGTTCCATTGCCCGACCCATTTAGCCGATGAGTGCGGACCTGGGACTTGGACTTGGGTGATGGGGAGACGAGAGAAGCAGCTGGGCATCGGAATGGAATAGAAGCGAACCGAAACGGAGAAAACAGGTCTGGCATTGGATTTGATCTTTCGTCTGGAACTCGGATTGTGTGGCTCTTTCTCTCTATCCCCTCTGCAATTGATTATTTTCCAGTTCCAGTTGTGCTGGCCACATTCTTGCACATGCTGGAGCTCTGTTCCTCCTCCAACTGGCCAACTCTGCTGAATATTCATGGTGCGGAGGCCTGGGATTCTTTTCGGCATTTATATTCAAAACATGCCTTGATATACAGAAGAAGCAGTAGCAGCAGGGAAGCCCTTCTCCCTCCCTCCCAATGCTAATTGCCTTTCATTTGGGAAAAACTCTGCTTTGGCTGCTTCTTCTGCTGTTTTCCATTTCAAAATCGCACGGCTTCGTTGTGGGTTCAATGAGCGCAAGAAAGAAATTGTTTATGCATAACAATAAAATGATCCGATGTGGGATAGTTGGTGGATTGGTGGTGGGGATGCATTGATAGACCGTTTACTATATATGTATACATATATCGCATTTTCGCACGATCTCTGCGCACATAACATGGCTCGATGTTGCAGTTGCCACATTAATTGTGGCTAATGCTTTTCATCAAACGGGATTGGTGGCTATAAAGCTGGCCCAGTTTGAACTCTCTTTAAAGCACGTGCTGTCTGCCTTTGATACCTGATCTATGAACTATGATCTTTGATTTGTGATCTTTGATCCCTGGCCCTCTCTATGCTCTCTCGATTAAGACATCTCTTAGTAGCTCCAGTTTCTCGTTCGTATCCATTGGGAAAGCAGTCGAAAATGGGGCAGCAAGTGGCTCATTAGCATGCGTCGTTGGATGCCCCAAGGAGCAATGGCCTCGGGGCGCACTCTCTGGCACGCCCACGAAAAAAAAAGCAGAACAAAAAGTGGAACATGAAGAAATCGAGTCTCGAAAAGTGCGTGCTGGGAATTCCACTCTGGCTGGCATTATAAGAAGGCTAACTAGCTATTTTATGATTCTGCTGCAATGGGTCTTTTGTTAAGGGTTACGAATAACTCTTACCTCTTACCTCTTTCCCCCTTTGACCAATTAAGCGAATGCCATGACTGCAGATCTCCTTTCCCGCCCGAGGGGCAGCTCTTTTACTCCATGGAAAATGAGGATTTTTGGTGGCTCACCTGCGGTTGAATTTGATGCGTTGCATTGCCGGAAAGGCAGGCAGGCAACTGGGGAAATGATTTCATTGAAATAAATTAACCCCAGAGTTGACCTCACACACAGCTATAGTTTATATTAAAAACACACACTCTCCAACACACACAAACACACAAGCCAAAAAGGTCAACAAAATGCGACGACAGTCGTCGATTGATGTGGCTGTTGTTGCTTGCTGCTGCTGCTCATTCTATTGTTACCGTCTGGGGTCACATAAAAAGGAAAATAAAGGTGCAGTCAGCCGGTCGTTTGTCTCCCCTCGTTTTCTCTATTATTTGTGGAAGCTTTTAGCTATAATTGACAGTAAACTAGCAGTGTTAACTGGGTGGAAATTGAATCATTCAACGGCCAAGTACTGCCTACATGACACACAAGTCTGGTAACAGGCTTAGACTAAAGAAGAGGTGTCTTGGTTCTTAACTAAACCTGTGGGGAAGTTCTCTACCTGTAGAAAGGGTCAAGAAAGTGAAACTAAAAGGTTAAAAGGAGCTTGGTAAGCTTTCCCAGAACTATTTATTACTTAAAATAATATCTATTATATACCTACAAGTCCCTTTAGAATCTGATCAGCATCAATAAACAGTTCGATTGCCACTGAATGTGTACGCGCTCACTGAGAAAGAAATTTCTCTTTTTGGGTATCGCAAACAACGACCGTTATTTTCGGCTTCTTATTTGGGCCACGAGAGCTGGTCGTTTATAACAGGTGACTCACCTGGCGGCTCTGGAGCTCAAAACGTTGCTGAGTAATCAATCCCGCCGATCCTTAACTGGCCCAAGATATGGATGGGCTTTACTGTCGTCGCTACATGTTGTTAAAGATAATTGCTCAAGTTCGTTATGGTATGCTATGGTATGGTATGGTAGGTAGGGCCTTTATGCCATTGAATCACCTTGTCTGTTCGACGCCCTCCTGACAGCTTCTGTTTGCTCTCGACAAACCCTCAATTAGATCCCCCCTCCCCTGGGCCATTCAGCACGTGATTGAATCGAAATTGAAATGGGAAAAGTGCAAAAAGTGTTTGAGAGTGTGTTGGGCTTCTGTTTTGGCAGTGATTTTATCGCCTCTCTCTGCTCAGATCGCTTCCCTTTTACCCCAAAAAACGAAAATTGAATGCGCAACTATTCAGTACAGTGAGAAAGAAAAATGGAAAGAATTTAGGAATTTAGTTACGAATTTTTCGATAGCTTATCTTTTAACGTGAGGAACTTGGATTAAAGCAAATATTTGTCTGAGTTTTGAGGAGTTAATTTATTATTTTACCTTGGATTTATAGGTACCTGCTTAACTGGTGGTTAAGTTTAACTGCAGGCTTAGCAATAAGTTTTCAGCGAGTACAAGATTTTGCTCCACTGTGCGTGCCATTAGTTTTGAGAGGCGGCCATAAAAGCGGACCAACTTAACGGTTTCGCCGTTGGTGGATCACCGCCCCCTCTACCTTTACAACCACCCCTCTCCCGTACGCCTCTCTTTTTGGCCAGTATTGTTTGGTTTTTGTTGTAGTTTTTGGTTATGTTTTTGGCGCTGCTTGCCATGTTTCTTCTTGCCTTTTGCCATTTAGCATTTGGCATTTCTATTTTTGGGGCGCCCCTCCATGCAGACACACACACAAATATATATATATAAATATATATATTTTTTTTTTGAAAGGTAAGGGAATTTGCAGGGCATACGGAGGAGTCCATCCATCCATCGATCTGCATGTCTCTCGTCGTCGTCCGCTGAACCGCTGCACGAAATTGCCGGGCGGGTCATTGACAGCCAGGCACTCGGAGCCATCCATCTTCCCATCGATCGCATTCATTAGCCGAAGAAAAGCCCAGGCAAAGCGACGAGAGGAGATGAGCTGGGAGGGGGATGGGCAGGTGGAAGAGGTCAGGCTAGAGCTGGATCATCGATATTAGCTTTGGGCTTTAAGGCCGTCTTTAGCCTCAATTATGGGGACAGTAAAATGGTGGAGAAACGGGAAAGAAACGTAGAGAGCAGCAGCGGCAAAACGCGCGGCAGCAAACTTCCCAAATTGGCTTAAAGGCAGGCAAGAAAAATACAACAAAAAAAAAAAAAAAACTGTTAATGCGATAATAATTATGAGACGCCCACCCCGCGCGAGGAAAACCAAAGGAAAATGAAACTGAGACCGAAAAAGATGCAGAAATCTGCAGCGAACAGAGCAGCCGCTGCCTCTGTGTGTGTTTTCCCGCTTTTCTTTCTCTTATCTCCCCTTCCCCTTGGTTGATTTTCACCGCCTTTCGTTGACACCGCTTTTCACTTTTTGTGCCCGTGTATTGTTTATGCCCGGTAATTGCTTCTGCCTTGCCAGCTTTTTTTGTATTTTAATTTTTTTTTCACTTTTTTTTTGGCATTACGAAACCCCGGATTGAGCAAGTGCTGGCTGGCATGCACCATCTCACACTTGAATAATCAAATCGAACCGGGAAGGGAAGCTTCTTTCCCGCATCTGGTGGGTGGAATGAACTGCTCCCTCCGTGCCAGGGAATGAGACCGAGACCGGCCCCGGGAGTGAGCCCAAAAATAGATCGTTTTCGTTTGCAATGACTTAATTTCTGTGCCGTCTTCGGGTGTCACTTCCATTCCCATTCCCATTTCCATATCCATTTCCGGCAGCTGTGCTGGAATCAGAGCCGGGCACCGAGGTCTCTGCGAAAATTAAATCTAAAAAAAAATATATATAAAAATAAATAACCGAAAACAGAAAACGAAAAGCAGCACAGAAAAGCACAAATCTAAGCCAGCGATTGTCGCCACTCGGTCGAGTGAATCACTTGCCAAATTCGCGGGGACCCAAAAGCAAATTTCGAGTAGTTTCACTCGAGCGCCTCGTGACCTCGAGCCCGACAAAAGCATCCGGCGCAGATATGAAAGCCGCCACGCCAACTGCCACCACGCAACCGCACACACAAGCCGCAATTCGTTGGCGGTGGGTTTGGGCTCTCTCTCTCCCAAGAGTCAAGTTTAAACCCAAACTTTAGCATAAATCCCATTTCCAAAGCCAGTCCCAGCATTGTTTCCAGCTGGCCGACTCCTCCAGATACATTTATGCATGTGTACTTTTCGTATATATCTTTGATGTCTCTCTGTCTTTGATAATATGAACTCATTATCTTAACATCTTAGTACTAGGTATAGCTGAAGATTCGGATAGATCGATGCCTTACACAAATTTAATACGAAAATCGGTATTTAAATCGATAATATAATGTTGTCATGTACGAATGAGCAATAAATCAATCAATTAAATTGCATATTTGGTTATTTTTTAATAATATTCATTACTATTTCTGACAAAACATAATTAATACAGGGTATTAAAATATTAGTCAGAAGCTTACAAATCATTGAAGGAGTCATTTCCGACCCCATAAATCATATATATTATTGATCAGCATCAACAGGCGAGTCTTTCTAGCCATATTGGACAAAAAAAATTTTACAAATTTTTTCTCCAAAATTAAAATTGTGAAAAAATTGGTCAAAAATGAAATTAGAATAAAACGTAAATTAAATATGTAGATTTATAAAGCGTACAAAAACTGAGAAAAAACTGCTTTCGGAATTAAATTTAATGCATTTTTGGCTGAGTTATGAAT
>JAEIIJ010012173.1:0-54019 GCA_018904815.1 Drosophila ogumai | reverse complement strand
CGATGAAGTTTGGACTTTTAAGAGACGATTTGTTTACTTTTCGTACATTTCTGTTGTAATCATTTTTTTTATTTTTGGCCTATGGGCGCAACCACTGTGCATCTGCCTCTGCGGCTGCGGTCAGCGGCGACGCCGACCGAGGCAGCGACCGCGACTGTGTGGAGGCGGCTGGCTACTCTAGCCCGCTGGTCATGTGTGCGGTTCAGTCTGCTCGCTGAATTCGCTTCGTTCTGTGCTGTGTTCGCCTGTGTGCGCCTCTGTGTTCGCCTCGTTCGCTGTATTCGCCTCGATTCGCCAAATTCGCCCACTTTTGTGTTCACCGTTGTCCAACAACACCAAGTACAACAACTAGTCTTGCCTTTCGGGATTAGGAACAAGAACAACAACGTCTTTTGGCTAAAAAGCAGATAGAAATTGTTGCGCTCCTTGTGTAAATCATAATTATTTGCTCTTTGTGTGCCGTTCTCTCGCTCCAACCCACTCTCTCTCGCTTGTCTCTAGCCAGAAAAAATAGTATTTTCGTCGTCAACGTGCCATAATTTTTTTTCGGTTTGGCTAGCAAAAAAAAAAAAAACGTGAAATAGAATTTTTGGACTGGGACAAAATTTTTGGCGTTTGTGTGTGCGTGTGATTGCGCGTGTGAATGTGTGTGCGGTGGGAGCTTTTCCGTTTTGTGCGTGAAAATAAAGCTGAGAAAGTTAACGGTAAATTAGCACCCCTCCCCCTTAAGTGGCTAGCACGTGCAGTATAAAAAGAATGAATGAGACAAAAAAAAAAAAAAAAAAAACCAAAGAACGACAGAAAATAAAACACAAAGAGCAACAAAAATTCGAAAAAAAAAAAAATTATATTTGGTTGAATGTTAAATGTTGTTCGTTCGGCTTTCGTTTTGCTTTTCGCTTTTCGGTTTTCTGTTCGCCGCGACATCCTTGATTCAGATTTTCCCTTTCTTCTTATTCTCTCTCTTTGGCTCGCCATTTTACCATCTTTTTATTTTGAAATTTATGTATTTTGAAAAGTTTTTCTCTTCTCTTAATTTTTCCTTCACTGATTTGTTGTCTTTTTTTTTTTTGCAAAAAGCATAAAATTAAACCCGAACGAAAGACAGAAACAACACAACAGTGAAAAAAGTTGAAGAATAAGTTTGCCTTCAAAAATGCAAAAATATAAATACAAAAAATAAAATTTTCTTTGCGAAGTTCTAGCTACATGAATTAAAAAACCAAAAATAGAAAAAAGCTGGAAAAGCTGGTTGAATAATAATAATAATAATAATAATTCACCAAAAGGAAAATCCGAAACCGAAAAAGAAAACCAACCAACAACAAACGACATCAACAGCATCAACTAATATCAAATTAAATAACTAAGCCTAATAAAGTATACATTTAAAGATCTATTTATAAATTAATATTTACCATAATGATTTAGTAAGTTAAGCTTAAAGTACAAAAAAAAAGAAAAGAAAACACAACAACTACAACCACAACAACCAACAACAACACAAAGTCAACAACTAAGAAATAACAAACAACCCAACAAAAAATTCAAAAAATCAATCATTCAACGGAGTAAAGTCAGTAAAAAATCCATACTAAATGCAAATGACAAGGAAATAACGAAAACAACACCATATAATAAACCAGCAGGAGGAGGAGCAGCAGGAGCAACAGCAACAACAACATCGGCAGCATAATTAATAACTACCAACAAACAACAACGGATCAATACCAAAGATGGAGGCAAAATTCTTGGCTAGCGCTCTTTCATTCCTCTCGATATTTTTAGCGATTCATGCTCAATCAAATGGTAAGTACAAAAGCAACAAGAAGCACACAAACCAGAGTACAATAAGCCTAATAATAATTATAATAATAATAACAACAACGATAATAAACAAAGGAAGCCAAGCCCCCTATTAACCTATAAGTTGTCCCCCCTTCACATATTTGTCTATACCCGAAAGCACCCGAGGATGAAAGGAATAAAAGCTATATAGAAAACGTATGTGCAAACTGCAGCTGTGATAGCGCAGAAATTGCAAAACAGAACAGAACCCCTGGCCGAACAAAGCAAAACAAAGCGGGAAAACCAAAGGGAAATAAATAAAAACAGCAGATTGTATATGCGGTTTACTATAACACCCCACTGAAAGAGCTCTGGCCCGGCCCTTCTAACCTTAAACCCCACCACATACACAAACCGGAGACGCCCCCTAATTGTTTCTCCCACTGAAAAAGAAAAATAAAAAAAACCCACATATGGGAGCGGGCTTTTCTCCCCCCCACCTTTTACCCATTTTCCAAGTTTACCCCCCAACACCAGCAACAATAACAGATGCAAACAGTATTGAATAAGAGGGGTTCAGGTCTCGTGACACGAGTCGATGACATCAGAGGACACTACGTTTAGAAAAAATAACTCAATTAAAAGAACAGAGAAGCTAAAAAGCTATCAAAGCTGTTAAAAATATAAAACAATTTAATTAATCGAGCAGGAAATGTGAAGTCAGCAATAAAATTGAAGTAATCGAAATGCAATTTTTAGTTGAGAACTTTCTTTTGATAATCGAAAGATAAAGATGGAAAAGTTAGAGGAATTATAAGGTAGAAAAATTGTAATAAATGAATGTTTATAGTTCGCAAATCGAAAGTTGACGTAATTTACATATCAAATAAGAATTCATGGTGCTTTCTAATATTTTCTTATCTTTTTATATTTAAATTTAAAAGTAATACTTTTAAAAAAGGAACATTTGCAATAGTTAAAAAAAACAGGTACTAAAGGAATTCAATCAACCCAATAAATATGTTAACGTAATTTACAATAATCATTTTATTCTTCAACTGAACCAAAAGCAGTTACATATTTCGCCCACGTTCTCAGCTCTGAGAGCCACGAAATGAACATTTTGCATTTTTTCTTGGCCCGGCTTTGTGCATTCTCCTTTCAACATTGCAAGCGCTTCCCTTTCTTCCGAAAAATGGCCAGAGCCCGCCCACTTTGGACGAGGTCTCTTCTGCTGCATTCTACTGTTTTGGCCTTTGGTCAAGCGGACTTGGAAATTTTCGTGTTCTCTTTTTATAGTTCATATTGTTGGCTTGATGGGTTGGACCTGGGATTGTATATATCGACATTGTTGCTTATGTTTTTCCCCTGCGCGCGCCCTCATTCATTTGATTTTCAATTTTCCACACAATTGCAAAGAGAGAACGCAAAGGCGGGCGACTACGACGGCGATGATGCCGAGAAGAGTATCAAGTTCATTTCTGTTTTATTTTAAAGGGGGAATCTTTAAGAACAATTTTTTTTGTTTAGCTTTAAGGCGATTTTTACATGCGGTCCAATAATTACGGCCTGTGTGTCTCTGTTTCTGTTTGCGCCGCATTATGTTTATATTAACTTCAGTGGCAGCCGCTACCGGCGAACCGAAGCGAAGCGAGCTAAAACGAACCGATTTTCTGATTTTCCGATTTACCGATACGTACCCGATACTTTGTTTACATTGGAAACAGCTCGGCTCCCCTCCCTGGATCCCATATCGTCCAGATCTCTCTCTAGGGGTTTATCTACCGGACCCGGGCCGTGTTCCATCTATTTATTATTCTATGCATACTATCCATTTACCTATTCTACTTTATTCCATCCATCCATCCGTCCATTTGTCCGACTGTCTGTCCGTCTGGCTCACTACCAAGACCTACGTATGTTCATGAATTTTGATTTTTTTTTCGCTCGGTTGTTTTGTTTCGTACATTATTTAGCCCCATGCAGCTATTTTCACATTCAAGGTGTATTAATTGAGTTTTTTCTTCGCTCTGTTCATATGCTAGCATTTATTCATAGTTGATTGAAGGTATTCGTGTTATAGAGAGGGAGAGCGGGAGAGGTTTTCTGTTTAAAAGGCAGGGCATAAATAATTTAAGGTTATTTTCATGCCTTTATTAGGTTCTGTGATTGATTTATTGAATAATTTATACTTGAGCATAAACTTGAGAGCGCTTAACTGTGTGTCGCTAAATGAATAAAGTTCTTAAAAAGCCAGTTATTTAATATCTTAAGGGTTAAATGGACTTATTGATTAAATTAAATGGTTTGTACGAGTATTTTCCCAATTACAAGGCTTTGCTCAAAGTGTTTGAGCAAAATAAATAATATCTAATAAATTGTAGTGTTTTATTCATTTTATTTATAATGTTACCAATATGGCGATTGTTGTCATTTGACCTCTATTAGCCTCCTTTTTATTTTCCCTTTTTGCACATGTACAATATTTTCATAGATTTTTCAAATTGTTTACGTAAATACGCGCATCCCAAATAAACGAACTTTCCATGCACATATACACACACATTTTTGGGGAAAGAGGGGAAAACTCACCTAGCCTTCAGGGACTCTTTGTGGGCGACGAGAAGGCAGAACAGTTGTGGATGTACATGTGTTTGCACTACATGAATCACTTTGAGTTCCTGGGGTTCAGGCAGGCAGGCAGGGCCAGCGAAAAGCCAATATTAAGAAGCATTCCTTTGTCTACCCGCTGACTTTTCCCCCACTTCAAAGCAATATTTAGCTAGTGGCGGAAAAACCACGTGTTGTCCAGGTGTTTATGCTGCGGCCAAATGTGCGAAGACGACTCTGAATAATGTTGGCTCCCACCTCCTTCTTCGCCTCTGTTCCCGCTCCGAAATATTCCCTAGGTCTTGTCACATATATTCTTTATTTTTTTTGTTGGTTTTTTTTTTATTCGAGCAGGTGGAATGCCTTGGCAAGTGCTTTCATTTCGGCTGTTGACTGCGCACATTCGGCTAACCAGTTTCATTCTGCCATGTTTATTTAATGACATTTTCATTACATTAATAAATGTCAAATATTTAAATTTCGGCTCACCCAGCCAAAAAGGAAGCTAAAGCAAACAAGGAGCGTAAAGCGAAACCCACGCACAGTGGCCCTAAAATGGGTGAAAACAGCGAAAGGTTTTGCTATTATATCGCAAAGCACCAATTATAAGCTGAAATAATAAATAGAGTTAGTTGGAAGTTAAAAAATTGTTTTTTGAACTCAAAAGTAAATTTCAATTGATTTTTGTATCCGTTACAAACTCTCTAAGTTGTTGTTTTTATTTTGAGATATTAAGAACACTTTCTTAGCAAATCGTTAAAAAAAAACTCGTTTTTATTCCTTTATTACAACATTTTTATTTTATTCGTACACAAAACTAAAATATTGCCTTTCCTGGTTTTACCGGGTTCCTTGATTTGTGCAAATATACTTCCATATCTTTTGACGGGCACTCGTGTTCTGGACATAAATCATATTTCTTCCAAAATTCCGCCCCCTGCCCCTCTTTTGTAAGCTTTCAAGGGGATTTCACTTTAACTCCTTGAACTGCTACCCATAATTCAATGTGGGTTCTGCTCTGTTCCTTTTGCTTTCGCTGCATTTGCTATAAAAATACATTACAAAAGGCACAGATTGTCTTGGGTATCTGCATTTTGCATTGAATCCGAGATGATTTGTGCCGAGATACGGGGCCAGAGGTGTGTGGGATGCGGGCTTTGTGCTGGGTGTTTTGCCTCTTTTGCGAAAACATTATTTTTATTAAGACAATAAACATGAAATGTAATTTCCCTTTCAATGTCATCGCCGTTGCCTGGCTGGCGTTGGCTTCAGCTCAGTGTTCAGTTCAGTTTGGATTCATACTGGGCTGGCGTTGCGTTGGGTGATTTTTACATGGGAACAGGACACAGAGGGAAGGGCGTCATGTTGAAAGAAAGAAAGGCTTGGCTGGCATTTTCAGTTTGCTCTATATAGTGGCATAGTGTGGGCGTGGCATTGGCTTCCCCTGCTTTCCGATTGCACATTGTCTGGAATTCTGCGATTGCAGTGGAAAACTCTCGCCACGCGCTCCCTCTCTGTCTGCCCCGACGCTTGTCGCTGGCTGTCTCTGTCTCCGTTTTCATGGTTGTGGGTACATTCTGCACTGTTCTTCTTTCTCTGCGAGCTACTGCTACTGCTCGTTCTTCTCGGTCTTCATATACATATAGAGGTTGCCTTGTGTTTCCGGTCCGTACCAGATAATGGTTGCTTAAACAGGGCACGTCCATAAATACATATACGTCGGGCATTGTAAGTATGTCTTATACACGGCGAAAAAATCTAGGCTCAAGAAAAAGGAGGAAAACAGACCAGAAAAGTCCTGTCTAATACCTGTCTAAGTTCGTAGAAAGAAAAGCCTTGTTTGGAGAATCCTCTAAATTGTGATCGGTACATTTAAGCACTGTATTTTTATTTGTTAATTATAAAATCTATAAAATATAAAATGCCTTCTTCATTGCTCCATTGGAAATATTAATTTATTTAATTTATTCTGTTATCTATTGTAAGTTTTGTTTTGAAACCTAAAAAACATGAGGTCCATGCTTCATCACTCAAAATGAAAATACGGTCATTTTTGTATAGATAAATACAGGAACCTATTTGCATAATTTGTGTTTACATTTAAACGATGATATAATTTGTATGGTAGATTAAATCTACTCGAAAATTTCATTATAATAAGCCAAAGCAGCATCCCAGCATATCTTCATCGGATACACTTGCCAATTTAATTAAGGTCTAGTGACGCAAAATAAGAATACGGCTCGACTCTCTCTTAGTTTTATGACGCACAATGCCCGAAACGGTCGTAAATCAAATGTTGCAACCTTGACTTTCGTCTGGCCTTCTGTTTTCCTCAGTGTATGCAAATGCGTGTGCACCTTTCGCAGCGCTGCATTTCCCTGCTAATTTACTGAATCATTGAAGGTGGGGGAGAGAGGGATGTGTCGAGCACGCAAAAACAAAGTTGTATTTTAACGCTCTTATCTATTTATCACCACCACCACCCACCCCCTGGCTGCTCTTGACTTTATGGTTGTTGCTCTTTTATTAGCAGGTACCCGATAAAAGCTTAAAGTTCACACATTTAACAGCAGACCTTTCAGACGCTGGTATCCGTGCTATACGCCAGTGTGTGTGGGCAGCATTGCCCGCCTTTGTTATAGGCTAAGCATTATATTTAAAAATAAATATAGTGATGGTCTTTATGATTTTTTGTTATTTTCTGCGTGAGAACAATATAAAAATATACATACCTTAATGTTCGCTGTGTATATTTGCAGCTCGCTCTTTGCTCTTAAAATATTCCTCCTTCGAAATGTCAAGTTTTCGTTCGTTTTTCATCCTTTTGTTCTCTTTTCTTTTTACTTATTTTTATTTTTTCGCACTTAAAGACAATTGCGTATGTCCCACTGTGCATCACCCATATAAATATATATATACATATATATACAAATATATATAGGTATATATAAAAATATATACATATATCTGTGTATAGATTATATATGTAGATGTGAGTATTTTGAATGTCTGACTGTCTGCCAGAAGTGCTTCGGCGACCTTTGTTGTTGCTGCTGCTGCCGCTAACGCTGCTCTCTCTGTTTGACTTTTCATCGGGAAAGCAATGCCAAAGCGAAGAGTCGCCAACAACGTCACCGAGGAAAATGCCTTTGCTTTTCCCCTTTGGCCGCCCAATCAATCAGAAAGCCCCCGTTTGACCGGCCCGAGGAGCATATATTCCACTTCATTCTCTTGTCTTTCCTCCATTTCTTTTCTTTTTTTTTAGTCTGTTTTGCTCAAATATTTTCTTTTTTGAGTGACTGTCTGGGGATTGTTGTCGCTATATTTCCACGAAAAGCCAGTGCAGACTTAGAAAAGTGAGGAATTTTTCCATTGTGTCGACCGGGTGAACCACCGACTGTACAGGGAAATATGCAAAGAAGCAGGAAAGCAAATTTGCAGGATATTTGCGGTAAGGAAACTTTGTAATTTGCCAGCTTATAAAAATTTAGAATTTATATAAATTCAATTGGATTTTAATAACAAAGGCCCACTATACAATAAAATACACGAACGCTTTCTATTAACATTTTGGAACGAGTGTCGCCGCCATATCGGAGCTATATATTTCTATATGTATGTGTGTACAGAAAAAATATTGATAAGGCTTTTGAAAAAACAACTTTATCGCTTGTACCCGGCGTTACTGGCATTGACTTGCTCTTCCGCTGCTCCCCAGGCGACTAAAGGCGCCTTTGTTCCAGGGTTCAAAAGTACAGGCGAGCATTAAATAAAATAAAACAGTGACGATTTAGTACAAGGAACATGTGCACTAATAAATGGCGTCAATTTTCTGGAGCAATTGCTTCTCCAGCAATGATCAATTAAAAAGCGTTACCACATCCATCAGCATTCACTGTGCGGGGCAATAATATTTTTTTACAAGTACCATAAATACATAAATAAATTGGCAACTACCCGTGTGTGCGTTGTGTGTGTGCGCGCTGATACATTTGTTGTATCTGGCGAGTTTGTCGATTTAGTTTTCTTTTCTTCACATCACATCAATTTGCGTTTCGTATTCAATTGTGCCAAAGCCAATAATAATTGACATAAATGGCGCATCCAGGGGGGCTGGCAGGAGCCTATAGTAGTCTTGAAGGGAGAGATAGATGATGCCTTGGGCGAATTGAAACTAAACGAAACGAAAGCAGGGCAGCAGCGGCATTCAAATGAAATATTCAAGAAAACTGGCAGACATTCGAATGCGGAGCCAACAAATTATTGATCAATTCTGATGGCCCGTGACGTATGTATGCAAAGCGCAATGATTTCTCATTTTTTCCAAACAATGATTCCACTGACAGTGTTTCTGCCAAAAATGTAAAAAATATAATAGTATGTCGCTCAAAAGATTTATCTTTTGGGTTTAAATAAATAATTAATAAATTAATGCAATTATTGTTAAGACTAATTCAGCTTTTGCTCATAGAATTTGAAATTTGAAACATAATCATATTAACCTTGGCACAGCAACAGCTTATAAACACCTTCTTCTATACCTCCTCTACGTGTGCCTATTAAACGTTTTAATACCAAAATGTATCTACAAGATGCGAAGATGCCCGATTCCCTGTTCCGGGTTCGGCGTTTTCCATGGCCAAGCAGAGTAAAACCGCCACTAGAGAGGCTGAAATTAAATTTAGCCTATGTTTATTTCGTTTAATTAGACACAGCAACTGCAAGCAAATAAAATATTTATGTACAGACACAAGGCAGAAGGCAAAAGCCAGTGTAGACGCACACAGCATTCAAAGAAGATATTCATTCCCCTGTTATTTCTACATACTTGAAAACGTTAAACAAGTGTTTTGTTAATGTTTGTTTGCTTTAAATACGTCTAAAGTGCATTTGTCCGACAAAACAAAAACACAGAGAAAGAAATCCCAAAGGCCAAAAGCCAAACAGATAAATGAATGAGGGAACATTTTTCAAGTTATTTTTTCTCAGTTCCCCATGTGCCAATAGAGATTGTATTTATATATCATTTAATCCCCAATGTTATCTGATGGCTATTGGCCATTAGGGGTACTCCGTTGGGGGACTTGACTCTGGGGAAGGCTTAAATATTAAATAGATTTCAACATGTTTTATGTTGTAATTGCTTATTCTTAATTAGAGATACTTGTTCTGGAATAATTAATGAATGTCTTCATTTAGCGATAGCCTAGTCTTATCTTAAAGATAAAATGCTCAGTCTCATATTGAGATTTTTAAAACGTATGGTGTTATTATATATATATAATTAACGTTAATTTGTTGATGAATAAAATTCATAAGTGTATAGATAAACTTTCTTAAGAATTCCTTAAACAAGTAACCAGGCTTAAAATTGATGAATTCCCAGCTTTTTAATTTAAATACAAATAATAATTATCCCTAAGAAACACGAAAGAGTGGACTTAACATGTCAATAAAGTTCTCCTTGGCCATTCTATGCATTTTTTGCTATCTCAAACTTGTTTCCCTGAAGGTCCTGCCAATTTATCTGCGCTAAAAGTGAACTTCAACTGCAATTGCAACTGCAACAGTTGTAGTTTTTTTTTTTATTGTTGCTTTGCGTGTGGTCTTGTTATTCACCGCGCTATAGCTTTTGTTGTTTTGGTTAAACTGCACAACTTTTCGAACATACATGGCACATTCAACGAGATATTGTGGCTGTGGGGAAAGAGGGATGTTGGTTTAGGCGGTGAATAAGGGGAAGGGAATAGACATATCGCACGGTTAGCGCAACGAGAGCGCGCCTCGTCATTTTCGTTTGGGCTTCGTTTGCTAATTTTAAAATAGACAAACAATTTTTTATTTCAATTTACAGCAGCCCGACCGCGCACGCACACTGGCGGCCGAGCAAACACTCTATGTGAACACTACCATGAATGCTGTATAGTATAACCCGCACACAAGCCACTAGACACATGACTGGCGCCCCCAGCTCGCTCCGCTCTCCTGGCCGCAGCCAGAATCATCCATTCCCCATTGTGTGCAGCTACCCGCTCGCTCGCGTAACCCGGCTGCGTATTTAAATATTTATTTATAAATCTCTGGCTGATTATGATAAGCATGATAATAATAATCACAATAATGGTTAGTTGGCGCATTTTAAAAGTGACACCTACCTTCTCCCACCCAGCAGCGAGCTTCAACCCCCCTCATTATTTGTGCTCCGTCGTTCGCCGCTGTCATTTAAATTACTTTGTTTTGCTCGCATTACGGCGCGAGTATCTGTATCTGATTGCCGAGTATCTGTAGTCGAGTATCTGAGTGTGTCAAGTGTGTCTGTGTGTGTAACGAGTTCTTTGCATTTAATTGACATTTCTCATGCAATTTGGTTAATGAATTTTCGAACAGCCAGGCATTCACTTTGCGTTCACTGACCCATCGATGATTGGACAGGCGGTCTCCCTTTTTCTCTCTCTCGCTCTCGATCAATCGATTGATCGGTGGTCGATGCCTCAATTGAGTCAATCAGTCAGCCACTCGAAAAATTAAACGTTTTCGGAAAAATCTATTATATAATTAGAGAACAAATTGTTGGAGTAAGCAAGCAAAAGATTTGGAAGAAAATCAGCTCGGGACTATGAATGGAAATATTATTATTTTTCAATTGAATATTTACACACAACCAAGTTTAGTGGATTGTTGGAAGTTCCTTTGTTATACTTTAAATATATTTTTAAAAGATTTTATAGTAACTTTAGTTTTTTCCGTCTAATGAGTCAACGCAATGTGTAATTAATTGTGTAAAAATAAATTATTATTATTTTCGCAATTAACCACCTTTCGAGTTAAGCACTGCTTATTCAGTAGTTAGTTCATAGTTAATATCCCCGATTAAAGACTTATTTATTCTTTCAGGATATCAACTTAAATCTGTACATGCTAAATTTAAGGCATGACATTTTTGTTAATTTTTATACAAAAGGGAGAGAGTGAGCTTAAACTTTTTAACTGCAAAAGTTACAAATCAGATTTTCATAAAGTTTCCGAATTGTTGGTGGTGGTGGTGCTCCGTATAACTGCCTCAAATAAGTTTGCACCCGTCTGCCTGCCTGGGCCGTGTACAGTGCATTTAAAACTGTGCCTTCACGTGCGCAGCGCCTGCTAAAAATAACCAATATACACACACACATGCCCCTGCCGAACACAGTTTACAAAATTTCACTCGGTGTTAATTAATTTTTCTTATATTTAGTTGTATTGGTTTTTTTTCGCACATCCCCGTTGGCGTTTAGTGTAATTCTCGTGCACTTTGCGGTCGGTTTCGCGGGGTTTTGCAAATTCTGTGTGTAAATTTTATTTTAATTGCTTTCGACTATAACAATTTCGACAACAAAAACAGCAAGCGTATGCTAAGCAGCAGCAATAAAGACACAGCAAGCAACACTATTGCAGCAAACCATGACACGGCGGTCATTTAATTTTCTGACTCTGTGTATGCGGTTTCTTTAGAAAACCAAAAGGCCATCATTAAAAAATAATAAAAGCCGTTAGTTGTCAGAAGAACAAAGCCGTTTTTAGTGTATAGATATTTTTATGCTTATGTTCAGTGCAATATTTGTTTGAAATTCTGTATTGACTTTGGTTGATTTTAATTTATTAAGTTTAGCGCTGAAGTCAGCAAAAGTATTAATGATAAGGTTTCTTAAACAAAACTAAAACAAACAATATAATGATTGTCTTTAAACGAGACCTTTACATCTTCGCATTTGATTTATGTGTTCTTAATCACCCTATTAATACCTTAATAAACTCGTCTATACTTAGTTTGTCTCTATTAATTAATCAAAAACAATTATTCAATTACAAATAATTGAGGGCACAAATAGCTTACATCGATTTCCACATGATTTCGAAATATCAAAAACCCTATATGCACCACCACACACTAGTCTATATATAGAAACGTATATTTTTGTATTTATGCATGCCAATTTGTACGCACATAAAGACAAAAGACAAATGCCTTTAACAATATGTCACATGTGTGCGATGCGATGCGGGGGGCGTTGCACAGGGACTACAGGCAGTCCCATAAATTTGATTAAATAAAGTTTTAGTTTTGCGCTTTTTTAGACGCCTGCCTGCCGGCCTGCTTGCCCCGCTCTCCCTCGCTTTTCCCGGAATTCAAATTCATTTGTTTTCTATTTGGCAGGGGCGAGGGAATGCGACAAAAACTATGCTAGATGAACAAGCAATAAACCATAAATTTCTTGTCGACCGACGGCGGCAGCAACTACAACAACAACTTACGTAGTGGTAAAGCGTTTAGGGCTTGCCGCTCACAGAAGATGGCACGAAAGGAGGGACAGGAATGTAAAGGTGTGCTTATGTACACCAGGGCTGCAGGCCCATCTAAAATGTTTGGTTTCATTCGAAGGGCTTTCGCCAGAGTTTGCTTAATGTTGCGGTTTTGCGTTTTCCGAAGGAAATTTGCTTTTGGTTTAGTGTTTTATTTCGGTTACATTGTTTGCGTTGATGGGACAAAAAGGGGATGTTCATGTTTAAGGATCTTGGTTTAAAATATTATATATTTTAACTTTATTAAGACTACGTGGCGTATGCGTAATCTGAGTAACGTATACGTAAGTATGCGTAATCTGAATAACGTATACGTAATGTGAAACGAGTAAAGACTTGGAGCCTTAGTTTATGCTCTCTAGTGGGAACATAACAGAAGTTACGCATACGTAATATTTATGAAAGGATGTGCAACACTGCGTATACGTAATGATAATCTGCACTTGCGGTCAATTTAGTACATTAAGCATACGCAGCGTTGTCCTCTTGGGTTTCTCTTTCAGTTAGCGGAGACAAAAAGTCACTTTTGGGTTGAATTAATTTAATTTTAAAGAGACGGAAGCCCTGGCACCTGGGAGGTACATACATACATACATATGTATGTACACATATAAATATATTTAAGTGAGAGTGTGTTGTATAAATTTATAATATTGTTCAGCTGCGACCGCTGTCTGTGTCTCTTTTTCCCTCTCTCTCTCTCACTCTCTATCCGTCTGTCTTTCAGTATTTCTCTTGCTCGTTCTCTTTCCGTTTCTGTTTCTGCCGGCTGCAATATGCTTGCTTTCCATGTTTTGCCTTGCCCCGTCTCCCTTTCACGCGCTGTCCAAAGTGACAAAAGCATTTTCGGCATTCGTTGGGTGGGAAATTGGGAAAACTGGGAGCGTGCCTGCAGAGTGGCTGTAAAGAAGGTGGCTTAGACTTTGGCGGCAGCGCGACTCGTGCATGTAACATGTTTGTGAAATAAATTGTTGTAGCTGCTCTCTCACACTCCTCTCGCATTCTCTCTCCGCGAAGTATATGTATATGTGTGTGTGTGCGGAAAAAATCTACATTTCCCTGTACTTAACCCTCTGGCTTCCCATGTCCTTTTCATGTAATGTATCCCAAAAGTTTTGCAGTTAGAAAATTAAACTAAAATACCTATAACATTAAATTAAATAAGATGTATAGAAAACAGGTTTAAGGGCTAGATTTTATACTACAAAAAATACTAATATTATTTAATTATGTTATATTAACCGAAAATGTATGATGTTCAAGGATGCTCATGGGTTAATTTTGATGAACGAAAATGGCAAGGGAAATGTCAGCAGCTGGCGAAGGAGACGTAAACATAATTTAACTAAAGTGATGTGCAAACGTGTGTGTAAGGCTGACATGATGTCGGCGATAGGGATAAAGATAAAGCCAAAGATAAAGACATTGTCCAACCGCGCTCGCTAACTGCCTTAATCAGCTGATAAGACTGCGTGCTTATGCTCCCTGTCTGTATTTTTTTTGTATATGTTTATCAAGCCCTCAACAGTCAGTTTTGTAATACATCCGGCAAGCAAATAAGCGCACACAATTATTTATGACAGTGTTGTCGTTGTTGCTGTTTTTCGCCGTGTGTTATCTCCAGGTACTTGGTGATAACATTTTCTTCTCGCACCCGCCAACAATTCAACAAGTTCTAATGGGATACGGGCACAAGGCTTCGGCGACAGGTGACTTTTCTCTGCGGCTTGGTCTGTGCAGTTAAAACCGGTTGGTATTGACGTCATAGATGCAGTTTAAACCAGTCTCAGTTTTGGCCATTGACGTCACTGTTTTCGTCTATCTTTAACTGGCTTTTGCCTTTTGATTGGAAAAACCAAAAGTCAAGAAAAAAATCCAATTACTAAGGTTTTTGGGGAAATAGTGTATGTACATATACATATGTAGTTACTGATATGAGTGAACTTTATTCATAAAAAAAAAAAAAAATAATAATAATAATATTTGCGTGACGTCATTATGTGGTTATGCTTTGTCATTAGGGGTATATTTCATGGCTATCTCGCATGCTATAATAGTGGAAGATAAACGCAATAAAATCTTTAAAATTTGTATTTATTTTGGACAACGTGGAAACATATTGATTATATCAGAATATGGAAATTAATATCCGCTACAAGAGTTGCTTACATTTTATTTTCAGTGTATTGTTATGGAAAAGCCATAAATGGTATGCGTAGGGAAATCTAATGTTTACCTCAACTGTTTCATCTGTTATTGTTCAGTGTTGGAAAATCAAATATAACACAAGCAAAGCACTCTGCCTCTCTGTCTCTGTCTCTTTCCCTCCCCATGTATCGATTAAGTAACGATAAATCACTTTGTGCAGTAAAAAAGAGCCTCATCGATACATAAATTAATGTTAATTTCCACCATTACGTAAACAGAAATTTTCGGTTTATTTTGGTTCATTTTCCATTCTGTTTCAATTCTTTGTGTTTTCTTTTTTGTGTGTGTGTAAATGTGTTTTATTAGCCTACCCCTTTACGCCGTCAAAAAAAAAAAACCTGCCACAACAACAACAACAGCATAAGCATTTCGACTAGATAAATTCCAACATTGATATATATATATTTTTGCAACTTGGCGCTGAAATCAAATAATCGCAAACAATCGATCGCAAACTGGTTCAATAAATACCATAAAACGGGAAAGAAACACACATAATATAAGCCATATACTCACATATAGCATTTGAACTTATTATTAGAGAGTATAATATTGATGATCGTTTTTTGGTTTCACCATTATGTTTTTGCGTTGAATTTCCAATTCGATTTTATGATTTCCGAGTCGATTGCAATGGTTTAAGAGCAAAGTTTTTGAGGCTAGTCGGTTGTATTGGTATAGATAATGAAAATAACTTACAATCAATAATATCACCTAAATGAGAGAATGACACCATTGCAATCACTAGCCATGAAAGAAATCTCTTAATCGTTGACCACCAATACTTCCTAGACTAGTTAGTAAGTTCATTGTGTGACCTCCTTGAACCCTGAACCTTGGAATCCTTTTTACTACCAACGCTCGATTCTCGTTGTGGGAGCAGAACTGAGAGATGAGCCCATTCAGATCGGGGGTTCGCCAATTATCTACTTCGGCGATCCTTATGTGAAAGTGGGCCAACCCTTCTCGATCATCTGCGTATTCCCGATCACCGAGCGAATCGACTGGCTTAAGGACGGCGAGTCGATAAAGCGCCACAATTTGCGGCACTTCAGGGACGAACATTACTACTACTTGGAGGAGAAACCTATTGCAGGTGAGTATCCGCGTTTGGCCACCTGATCCTGATCCTGAACTCACCTGGCTCTGTGTAATCTGGCTAAAAGGTGACGAGCATAAGATGGAGGCCATCCTTAGCGTGCAGCAAGCCCTCAAGGTGCACGAGGGAAGCTATAAGTGCAACCACCGGCACGACAACGCATTCATGCTGCACGTGCGCGATTCCAGCAGCGAACCCACCGAGTCCGGCTATCAGACGATTGACGAGCTCACGCCCGACTCGGCCGAGGAACGGTTTAAGCTCAATTTCCCCCACAAGCACAAGTCACACTTTGGTTACGGGAATGTCACCACCTCGTCCAGTGCCATGCCGTGGCATCCCTCGGCGGGTGGCGGCAGCAGCAGCAGCGGGGGAAATGGCATCGGCGGTATGATGATCCACCGTGTTGACACACCGCCAGACATTCCACCGCCGCGCTTCAGTATGTACAACGAAGGGCACACTGTGGCGCCGCCGGAGCGACCCACCATACTGTACAATCAGTCGTATAATCCCACTGCCACCGCCACAGCCACAGCCAGCGCCAGCGCCACTGCCACTGCCACGGAAGCCGGCCTGCTCCTGACCACGGCGCATCACCATGCCCACCACCAGCAGCAGCTGCAGCAGCAAGCGCAGCACACGCTGAACGCCTTTCAATTGCAACCGCCGCCGCGGCCAATTACGAACGCGAATCTCGGCCAAAACGAGAGGTATCAGACCCATGCGCCGCACTATGTGCCACCATTAATGGGCGGCGGTGGGGGCGTCACAACTGCCCGAGGAGGCGAACGTGGAGAGCAGCAGACCACGACTTCAGCAGCAACCAGCACAATCTCAATGATGATGGCTGGAGGTGGTCACGGACATGGACATGGACATGGACATGGGCATGGACATGGAACTGTAGGAGGTGTTCATATGGGAGGTGGTGCTGCTGCTGGCGGAAGTGGCCACATGATGATGGGTGGTCAAGTGCATCTGCAGCATCAGACGCTCTTGCCTGACAAGAAGGGTGAGCCACATACACACACACACCAAACACACTTCACACACACCCACGAAACACTCGCTCACACACACATTCACAATACTAACCAAATTTTAACTCGTAACTTGCCCACTTTGTTGTTGTTCGTTATTGGCTTTATCTCGCTCGCGCCTCTCGAAATCGCCATTGTAATCTTTATCGTGCAACAAAAAATGCAGCCTTGCTCCCATTTTTAATTCGTTCGATTGCTGTTATCGATAGTTTGGTCAATATTTGCCTTGATTAGTCAAGAAATGAGTTTTAGTAACCCAAAAACATGTCTTAAAAAAGTTTTGTTGTTCAAAATAAATTGTTAATCAAATAAAGTGGGTTATTTGGATTCATCGATAAGTTTTGTTTTTTCAGGATTCTTTCAAATCCCACGCTATAATTATAATTATCTGATTTTATATTTCTAGTATCTAGAATTAAATGTTCTGTCTAAGCAATACTTAAAAAATTACTTTTCATTTAAAAATAATTTTTTTTAATAAAATACCTTTAAAGAATGGCAATTAAAAATATCAATCAAAGCGATTTAAAATCGCCAAAAGTTCGATAACTGAATCGTGAGAATTGAAAATGGGAACATGGCGGAAAGTCATGGCTACAATTGCAATTGTTTGTGTCACCCCACCGCAATCGCCGTCTCCATCGGACCGCATTGACATCAGCTCACCTCACGCTCGGTCTTCCTCTCATCAGCCCCCTCTGCTTGCAGCCCCCATCCTTCCATTGCATTAACCTCGCTAGTCTAATTTTGGTGTTGTAGGTTTTTAAATTAAAAGCTAATCGTTCGCTCTCTCTCTCTGTCTCTCGCTCTCAGTCTCAGTCTGACTTTGACAGCTAGCTGTTGGCTCTCTCTACGACATACTGACACACCCACACATTCATACATTCACACCTTTAAGTTAAGCTTGAGTTGTTTGCTTGAACTTTTTCATCATTGCCGCTTCTTGTTCTTCTTTGTCTTTTGTTCGATTACCTTTTCTTGATTTCATTTGTTGTCCTATCTGTGTCTTTGTTTTCGTTTGCATTTGCCTTGCGTTGCGTTGCCCTTTCTTTTTGGCTTTGTTTCGTTGCTTTCTTTCGTTGTTTACTCTGATTGTTGAACACACAGCTGGCAGGTGCACAGCGCGGCGTCAATTTCGATTTCGATTCAATTCCCATTTGATTGGCATCCAGTTTTGCGATGACGCATAAGTTTACAATTGGCAGCGTTTGGCTTACGAGGTGATTATCAGCAGGTCGGTCGGTCGGTCTGTGCCAGATAAGGCGAAAAAACACGCCACTTGATGAGTCGCTGATTCTCGCCCTGTCTTGCTGCCATCTTTCTCTTGCTCTTTCTCTTTTTACTCTCTATATCTCTCTATATATTTCCTTGCTTCTCTGCTTGCGCTTCGTGCATATCGATTAATTCGATATCTAATATATCGCAGTGTGTAGCTTTACGTGTGTATATCGATAAATATGAATCTACAAATTTTTGCTCTATTTTACATTGCAGCTAACTTTACCAATACATTTTACCGATTAATTAACTAAATTAATTAACTAAATAGTCATAAAATATATACACATACCAAAAACCGATAATAAATAATCAAATACTGTAATTTCATTTCGTACGCAGCGTAAAATGAAGTTTATTTGATTTCAGTCCAAGTTTTAAAATAGTACAAAAATGTGTTTTATACGAAACCCCAACTGAGGATAAATATAATAAAATTCGATGATTGACCAAATTGTATGCTCTTTTGTTTTACTTATACGTATTATTTAGTTTTAGTTTTAGTTTTACCAAATATTATATACCTTCTTTTGCTCCACCTATGATTTGGTATTAGTGATTTGTGTGTTGCTAAATCATCATACTATCCTAAGCAATTTAGTCCAGTACTCAAAACCAAATCTCAAGCTCTCATCTCTCAGCAAAAAAAACTACCCAAAAACCCTCAGAAATCTCTCGAAAATGCTCCACCAACAAACTTCTCATACTTTAAGCTCGTTCTCAATTTATTCCTATATAAGCAAATATATATATATTTATCTCTATATACAAGTTATTAGATATAAACTTTGTTTAAGCAGTTCCTTTATGTAAACGTTTTCTCGTACCCAACATTTATTAGAATGAACACGATGGCCGCCCCTGCAAATATTTGACTAATATCTGTTTCCATCCATCTATACCATCTCCAGATAAGCTGGTGCCAAACTATGACAATGTCGAGCATCAAATGAAATTTTACGACATCAGAACGCCGCTGGTGCTCAGCTGCAACGTGAGAGACGCCGAATCGACGGCCCCACTTATATGGTAAGTCATTTCGAACACCCCGAAACCTTGTACATATCCCAAAAATATCCGGGGGATGTTGTTGCCAGCCCCGAGGGTAGAATTGGAATGGGTTCGGGTTGGGATGGGATGGGATGTCTGTGTCCCACATAGTTAGTAGTTATAAGAGCAATCATTTTAATACGGCACAGCTAAGCACTTTTGCTTAATTATGTTGGCCTGACCGCCTAACTGACTGCCTGACTGACATAACCTGGGTGGCTAGAACAAGAGTGAAGGACCCTAAGGTACCCAGGAACGAAGCAGTGAATACACTATACAATGGCAAACAAAAAAGTACATATGTACATATATCAGGATACTTAAAAAGAAAAGATCTTTAAAGGAATGAAATTAAATTTATAAAACAAATAAGGCGAACAGCAGGACTGAACCATTTTGTTTTGCTCACCTTCCCTAATACCCACTGTGCTTATCATACTGAGGCTAGAAACATGGTTTTTAAAAATTAAAAAAAAAAAAAAAAAATACATAAAGAACCAAAGAACCATTAGTTATTTCATATATTTCATATTTAAAGTTATGTCGCAAAACTTGTGCGAATAATTTGCATATCCCCTCTCGTCAAAGGGTACATTAAGGTTCCATTTTGTGGGAGACGACGGGCGAGTGTGTTACGCCCGAGTGGGAGTCGTGGGAACGGACGATGGGGGAACTTCTGCAGGGGTGGTGGTTACTGGAAAGTGCCTTCCTGTCTGGGACTGGTTAGTAGTAGTAGTTGGTAGTTGGATCGCCCGACTCTGCTCAGGGGTCTGGTAATGGTAATGACACTTTTGTTCATTCCGGACCTGTCCGAGTCTCTGGTTCTCTGTTTTCCGTTCTCAGTCCTCGGTCCTGAGTTCTTGTTATTGTTCTTGCTCTTGGGGCCAGGGCCGAACTTTGCGTGTGCCGAGCTGCGGAATTAGTCTTTGAATAATTGGCAAAAGGCGAAGAGGACCAAGAAAGACCGCCTAAAGAGAGAGAGGAGAACGGAGAAAATTTACTCCTCGTGAAGGTGCAGCCGGTCGACTCAACGATAACTGTAGAATTCATTTAGATAAATTGTCTTTTTTTCTAGTAAATATACACAGAGAGAGAAAAATGGCAATAAGCAAAATACACAAACTACTAACTGTTAATATGGGCGCTTCATGATAAAATCTAATAAACAAAAGACAGAGGGAATTTTGGGATGTCCTAATGAGAAAAACTATAAAGTTTTGTCAGGATTATAGAGGCCAGAGCAGACAGAATTTTATTTACCTAACTAATACCCGCTTTACATTTCCCTCTTTAGGAAAAAGAACGGAACGGCGGTGACAGAAGTGGCTTCGCTAAGGGGCCGCTTCAAGCTAATCGATGCCGAGAGGAAGTTCATCATCGATAGGTCGGAACCTCACGACGATGGACTCTACAGTTGCGAGTTCGACGGCGAGTCCAAGAATATCAATGTGATTGGTGAGTGGCCAGACCCATACACCCATAACCATAACCATAACCAATTCAGCCCACAAACCGCAACCCAAACCCATATTGATTGATATCCTTTATCGCCGGCAGCCCGCGTTGTTGTACGAGTGCCTTCAAATACAGCCGTTGTGGAGGGTGAAAAGATGTCGGTGACCTGCACCGTTTTAGGTACCAAGCCGCAGTTGTCGTGGACCTTTGGTGAGTCAGAGTCTAAGTCTGAATCAAAATTGGAACTATAAACTAACTTGACGCTCTTTCTCTTCCACCGCACTGCAGGCAATATCACGCTGACGAACGCCACAGATCGGTTCGTCCTCAAGGAGGACAATGGAGTCCCGAACTCCATTCTTACACTGGAGAACGTGACATTGGACGACAGAGGCGAGTACAAGTGCTTTGGACGCAATGCGGCCAATGAATACGGTGTGAACAGCACTGTTGTCTACGACACCACAACTGTGCGTGTTAAGGGTAAGTTTGAATCGACCAGGGAGTGCCGCCTCCAGGCCATAAAGTCCATCGAAAGACACCCTTTCACTGGGCTTCGTCGTGATCTTTTGGTTTCCGATTATATATATTTAACCTTGGTGCCGAGGAATCCATTCAGAAATCAATTTATTCGGTGACCTTAGCAGCTTTTCTTTCTAATTAACTATATTTGGGAAAACCCATTCAAGCCCTCTTATATAAAGAAAATTAGAAAAATTAACTAAAACCAAAAGATCAAAAATATTCCAATTGTTCCAAAAACTATTTTTGGTAAAAACGGACGACGAAGCTAGTGGCACCGGTTATCTTTTGGTTTCAATAAGCGTATCTTCTAAATACATTGTAAATCATTTTAGGCAAATTTGCCGCCTTGTGGCCTTTCCTGGGCATCTGTGCTGAGGTGCTTATTCTCTGCGTCATCATTCTCATCTATGAGAAGCGACGCAACAAGAGCGAACTGGAGGAGAGTGATACTGATCCCCAAGAACAGTAAGTGTGCCTACTCTCCAATCCAACAACAACAACACACCAACCAATCAACTCCACAACCAACAACAACAAAAAACAAACAACATCAACAACTGTCAACACCAAATATTATTAAACAAACAATCAACAACAAGAAAGAAAAGAAGAAAAAAAAACAGCAAAACAGCAGCAGAAGAGGAAAAAAGTTGAAAATTTTAGTTTTATACTGCAAATTAAAGACGTTGAAGCTGCAGGCAAATACGAATGCAGACCAGACACCAAAATACACACACGGATACGGACGGACACAATAGATACGGAGAAGCCACGTACTTACACACACTGACTAAGGGACGAATAACGGACGGCAGAAGGCAGCAGCTACAACAATTAGTGAAATTTTCTTAGTTAACAATATCTAATAGTGTTATCCAAAAGTCGAAAGGAAATGAATGAATTTTTGTGTGTTTTTGTCGCAAAAAAAAAAAAAAAGAAAAACCGGAAATGGAAACGGAAACAGACGGACGACGACGGATACACCACGCGCGGTGCGGTTAAAAGTTAAACGTTAAGAAACAATCTAGTTTTTTCTAATTTTGTATTATAAACAAAGGATAATAATAATACCCAGAGAAGTGAAATGCAAGCTTAGACTTGTAGATTTCGAAATTCTAGTTCGATGTGTGCTAAAAACGGGAGCAAATGTATATTCCTGATAAATCCGTATATTTGCATTGCCCGTTTAAATCTCTGACAAACACAAAACGGAAACGGAAACACAAAAAAAAAATTATAAAATCTACAGCTAAAACTTGAAACTAAACTAAAAACGAACGCGCACAACAGGCACACCACTACTCACACATACACACAACCCACTACACACACCCCGAAAGTAAAAACAAAATATGTAGTTCTATAGCTATAAAATATTATAATTATAATTCATCGTAAATATGCCTTATAATTTCTTGCTTTATTCGAAACGAAAATTCATTTGTTCCCGCTATTGCTTGTTTCTGTTGCTTGGAAAGAAAAAACTTGAAAAAACAAATGAAAACTTTAGAAAAAACGTATACCCAACTTACATATAAACGATAAACGTTCTTTTATGTCAAAGTCCAGTCCATATTATTATTATTATTATTATTATTCTTATGATTATGATTATCATGTAAAAGAGAAACGACAAGCAAATGTTATCGACTTTCTTCTTAAGTACTTATTGTTTAATTATTATACATTTCAAACAACACACACACAAAAGCAAATGTTGTCCAGCTGCAACAACAACAAACCAGATTTAATCGTTACTTATGTATATTATAAATCACTATATAAGCTTATTAATTTCTTGGCAGTGAATCAAACGTTTACACACACACAGAACACACGAACACACACAGAAATCGTAGCTCAACACTTTTGCATTGATTTTGAAATTATAATTAGCATTATTTGTATATTGTACACAAAAAACAAGAGTATTTAAAACCCCTTACCCTCCTCCCCCAGAAAAAGCCCCAAAGTTTGCGCACTTTATGTTTTATTTTTTCCTTTCTATAGTTTGTCGCCTCTGTTGATTTTGCTGTGTATAAAAAACTTTAATGATTTCGATTCTTTGTATCTAGTATCTAAAACAAACTTGTGCTATTGTTTATACCGATTACAATTATCCATTATGATTTTGTGCGTTTTGAGATTGATTTCTACCGAAATATAAAACAAACTACAAAAATACAATTGTAAATTAAACAAATAAAAAAAAAATAAAATAAAATAAATAAAAAACAAAAAAAGAACAAAACCAAAAACCAATTTGCATTTTTATTTGTTTGCTATTCGTTCGCTCTTCTTTTCGATGTTGTGTCCATAATTTCTTATTGTTTTTAAGATTTAACTATATAAGTTGTATTTATTTTTTCTTAGATCCTGGTTTTAAAGAGTATAGGTTATATGTTGCAACTGCTTGCGTGCCTGCTGCTATCGGGGCTTGCGCTCCGATATGTTTTCTATCCATATACATATGTACAATTTTAATTTGCGTTGCCGATTGCCTTTTGATTTGCTGTAATAGACGATTTCTGGTATCTCTGTGAGTGACTCGTCGTCGTTTCGTTGCCAATAACCATGGGAAAGCAAGCTAATCAATTGTCTTTTCCATTCTTTTCTTGTTTTATTCCCATAAATACCCCATAAATATGAGTAGTTGATCAAATTCACTCTCTAGTTAAAGCTAAATTGAATGAAATCGTAAAAACAAAACCAAAAAATATAAGAAAACCTAATTATGAGGGAGAACCTGCCGCTTGATTCGATCGATTAATTGGTTGACTGTTTTCTGCAATCATCATCACAGCCACCACCTCCAAAATAGAGAAAAAAAACAAGCGAAAACTAACCTCGCCCTCGATCAAGTATCTCCATCAAATCAAATCAACCCGCCTTGACTAACCAAAAATCTGATCAAAAAAATAAGTGTGCCCAGCGTCAACTAACTAACATCAACAACAACAACAAATACTCGCAACTAATACAACAACTCAACTCCAATTCCAACAACATTAAAAACAACTACAATCACTGCAATAATAAGTAGTAACATAAAAAAGTATATAGTATATAGTTCAATCTCTGAACGGCAATAGCAACATCAACAGCATCTCTGCAGCAGCAGGAATCCAACAATAGTAGTTCTACTAACAAACATTTTCTTATAATTTTTAGTTGAAAATATCCCTTTTTGTTTTTGGCATTGAAGCATAGTAAAGTTTAAAAATTGATTGACTGAATAATTGTCGCTCGACCCCATTCAATATTCCTGTGTAACTTCAAAAGTTTTCTTTAATGTTATCTTGGATTATTATTTTTTTGTCAAATCAAGAACCAATCCCCACAACATCCAGCAAGAACAATAATCGAAATAACACTAAAAACTAATTTCCGTGATATTTGCAATTTATTCTTTATTGCAGGAAAAAGAAAAGGAGAAATTATGATTAAAATTCCTAAGAAAGAAAAAAGAATAAACACACCATATAAAATATAAACAAATAAAACCAATTAAATATGAGAAAACACACACACAGAGAGATACTTGAGAGTAAAAAACGCATTAAAAACATTACATAAACTACAGCATAAAACTAGCGAATACATGAGATGGTAACGAACGAGAAACCCCATTCGCCCGAGAAAAAGTTGTGTAAACCTCCCCCGCCACGCCACTCTCACCTCTCAGCCCCTAAAAGCCCATCTCCCAACACTGCAAACTTTGTTTAGCGAAATTGAAATGAGAAACAGGCAATTAACATTAAACAACAGACAAGTAAACACAAAACAAAATAAAACTAAAATAATATTAAAATGGAAAGTGATAGCAGTTAAACGAACACTAAAACAGAGATTATGGATAAAGGATGGCGGAATATCGGCGGAACTCTAGCAATTAACTTTAAAGTTAAGAAGCGTTAACTCCGAAGCAAAACAAAAAATTAATAAATAAACAAAACAAAACAAAAAATTCAAGATTGTCGCACATGCCTACACCCTCGCCCACGCCCACCCCACCCCTCCGCACCAGCCCAGCCCCTTGAAGACCTTAGAAATACAAGAGAAAACAAAGTAATATTGTACATAACCTTAAAAGTTGAGAAAGCTAAAGAAAGGAAAGGCCATTCTTCTGTCTCTGTACTTTTTGCCTCTATTTGTAACGTTATTATTTCCTAGGTAGCGATATTTTGAGGTTAGTTTTTAGTTCGAAGAATGGAGGAGGAGGAGGAGGAAGCGCCAACAGCAGCAACCAAGAGTAGGAGAAAATTGACATGGAGCAGGAGCAACCACAACGCCACTGTTAAAGCGAACCCAGGAGGAGAAGGAGGAAGAGTAACGGCGAAAGCGAAAGCGAACCAGAGGATGTTAAAAAAACTTTGTTTATTTAACTTAGTTAATATGGTAAAAGGCAAAAACTGAAGATGAACTTTTTAAACAATTAAGTAGCGCGTTATGAGTATATTTTTAAAGGATTAATACCACAACTAGTAGCGAAGGGCGAACGCTGCAGCGAAAGCGTAAGCCGAACCGAGAGCGGAAACGGAAGCGAGAACCTTGTATATTGCATAATTTTAGGAGCAAACGACGGAAGTGTAATCAGATGCGTACTGCCAAAACTTGTAAAGTTCAGTACTATTTGCTTAGCCTCATTTTTGGTAACAACAAAAACTAAAAAACCAAAATCAAAACAAACTGAAAACTTAAAAACTAAAAGCTAAAAACAAAAACGAAAAACGAAATGTGTAAGATGAGGATGAAGTTCATAAGCTCTGTTAATTCATATAATAGATTTCTGTTGTTGTTTCATTTCGGTTGTTTATGTAAAATGTATGTGTATGTAAAAACGAGAGAACGAAAAAAACCAACAAGTAAGAAAAGCGGTCTTCAATTCACAATTCTTAACTCGTCAACTCATAA
This sequence comes from Drosophila ogumai, assembly GCA_018904815.1. Taxonomy (NCBI): domain Eukaryota; kingdom Metazoa; phylum Arthropoda; class Insecta; order Diptera; family Drosophilidae; genus Drosophila; species Drosophila ogumai. The sequence continues at coordinate 27,709 of JAEIIJ010012173.1, read as the reverse complement.
ACAAATCATATTTAGAGACATACTACATATATAGTAGTATATGTATAAATAATTTATAAACTTTTAGTTCTAGTTGATGTGTTTTCCTTTCATTATTTATCTTTTGTTGTTGAGTTCTTCGCCGCCACCAAAGCTTTAAATATTTACATAGTAAAAACTGTGTTCTCAGCAAAATGATGAATCACTGAAAACAATTATGTTAAAAATGACACACAAAACGACGAGACGATTTGTATAGTAAACTAAAAACAATGGGAATAATAATAAACAAAGGAAAGTCCCTTGATAAAAGCCCCACAAAGGTAACGTTCTTGTTATATATAAATAAAGTATATATATTATAATTCACGTGTGTGTGTGTGCATGTTCGATTACATAGTTATATACATATGCGAAGAAATTCAAGAAGACAAGATAAAGAAAGCGAGGAAGCTAGAGAGAGGAAAAAGAAGTAGGAGGAATGGAAAGAAAATAGGTAAATAATAGCCTAATGAATAACAAGTAGAGTTTTTTGGAAACCGTCGATAAATTCTCGTGCATAAGTTTTTTATTCATGTACAATTGTTGTACAGTTTTTGTGGCTTATTTGTGTATAACAACAACAAGAACAACTATTAGTGACAACAACAACTACTACTACTAACTATTACAATCGATCTATTACGCATAAATGTACATTAAATTCTGAAACACCTATGAATCCCCTGTCTCAGTCTCTGTCCCTCGAGTTTAACATCTCTTCTTCGTTACTTTATGGCCCGTTTCCATTGGGACGCAGTCCTAGCACCTCCATGTGAATGCACCTTTCGTGATATCGTGCCCGAACTATCACCACTAGTTTTTCTGAAAAACAAATTAAAAATAAATAAGACCTGGTGCGTGCTGGTTTGTCAAAAATTTTAAACTAATTGAAGTAACTTTTTAAAATGAAATGCAGGAATTCAGTCAAGGCCAATGAAAACGGCTTATATTTACAAAAAATGGAAACAGTTTTGAATCATGGCCAATGGAAACAGACTCTTTTGCGAGCAATTTTCAAATATCGTTAGGAAATATATACTTCCGGTTTGGATTCTTTCCTACAACCTCTTTCTACTTTTCGACCAAACCCCACTTCAACCCCCTCTGAACTGAATGACAAACAGCTACGATACCTATTTGCTGCTATATTTTATGACGACCTAATGTTACCCACAACAACAACAGCCACATAGCATCAACACTCAAGAAACACGTAACCTTAAAGCAAAATCAACTGCTACTTCTAAATATACGATACGATCCGATATGTATGCTATCGAAAGGGATGCAAGAACTATACCTACTTCTATAATATACACCTACTATATACAAACAACCACATACGCAGTATTGTATGTCTTTTTGTACAGAAAACAAACGACAGCAGACCAGAACAAAGACTCCTCTAAACTCCTAACTAGACTCCAGAGAAACACTCCTCAGACGTTTGAATATAGTATAAAGAATAACCCTCGATATTCATGATTTAAACCCTCTGTCACCACCATCACCACCAGTTGCTAACTATCAAATATTAAATAAAGGGCAGAAGAGCATCGTAACTACTCGTAATTCTCGGCACACACACTTTTGACTCTCACGCGTTAGCTAAAGTGAAGATCGGGCGCAGCTCCAGCTGAGCTACAGGAAGAGGGGAACCTTATATATATTATATATATAACATATACATAAATAATATTAATAATTACTTGTAATTTTAATTAGACGCATAAGCCAAATGTTGAATGAGGAAGAGGGGGAGACATCACTAGCCCAAAGCAACCCGAAGCGAAACGAAAGCTAAAAACATAACTAAACTTAAGCAACTTAAGCAGAAACGCTTCACATTAGTTAAAGCAGCAATAAATTATGCAAGATTGTGAAATGTTTTACCATATATGTTTTTTTATATTACCTATATTGTTTATGATCATCAGTAGATATGATTTTCTAGAGCGAAAGGCTTTGTAGGCTTCGCAAACTAAATCACAACTGTCTCTCTTCGACCAAGCGTACAGTGCGTTTCGGAGTTGTATCGAGGTGAAGCAAAACAATGTGAGGAGGTAATGCCAGCATAGATATACACAAATTTCAGTCACCTGTTAGGGCATTTAGAACGAAACCAGGACACACTGTACACCAAAGGTCAGAGGAAAATTTACATAATAATTATTATTTTTTTTATAGAATCAAACCATGGCAAGTCACACTTCTTTTGTATGTGAATTCCGGCGACTGTTTGCGAACAGAGTTAACTTCCGATCGAGGAGAATGGGCATGAGAAATGTGGTGGAGGACGAGTGGAGTCCTTAGCCAGCCAGGCTGAGATCCATTCCATTCCTTGAGAACCGAACCCGCTAAAACTTAATGTTGTTTTCCGCCGGCGCCAGAGTAGTGTAAAAAAAAGCTGAAGAAGCTGTAGGAGATTGTGTAGGAAAACAAGTAAATTGCCTTAGGGTTTCAGTAGAAGTTAAACGAAAACTAAACAAGTTACTTATGTACTTATGACTTACTTTTTTAAATCATTTCCCCTTATCGGCGGCTTCGAGCAAAACGTGTGACTTTGCCTTAAAAAATAAAAAGGGGGTTAAAAAGCAAATATATAACTACGGGTAAACCTCTCCCCACACACCATAAACACCAAGGAAGGGCAGTAAAGTATTCCGTAATCCCAGCTAGTAACCGAATGTCACACCTAACACACACACACACACACACACATGAGCTGGCGGAAGTAAGTGGAATCTTTTGGGGATGCGCCGCCGCAGCCACCGCCGCCTCTCAGTAAAGCTACCGAATAAACTAAGTAAGCCCAGCAGCCTCTCTAGGGGGAGTTAGAGAAGAATCAATTAAGTGCCAGCCCCTGCCTCAAGAGTCACAACCTATATACATGACATCGTAATTAATAACCGAATAGAACTCGAACTCGAATGTCCCAGCGAAAGATTCCAGTTAGTTCCGAGGCAGCCTTGCGAAATGTCTTCACACGCGCGGACGAAGAATGAGGAAGGACGAAGGACGAGGAAGAACAACTGTTTCAGAATGCTAATAACTATGATAACTATGATTTTTAGCAATTTATATATATAAATTACATATATACATACATATACATAGATAACGAATTATGGAAACTTAAACCTAAACTAAATCTAGACCGAAAAGAGAGATCACAAACAAAGAAACAAACAAGTCAACAGGGCACAGCGCTTCTTAACTATATATAATATTCATTTCGACAAGCAGAACTTTTTCTAAAAGCCTAAGAAGAACCTAAAAACCTAAAGAAAACCTAAACCTAAACCAAACCAAGTACATGTAAAACCAACGCTAATCTTAAAACTATAACTAACTTTTTAAACTAATATTGAAATTGAACCCAACAAAGTGTTCATTAAACTAAAAAACAAACGGATTACATGATTATGTACAAGCATGTATGTATATGTACTTAACGTTATATACATTAAAGAAACAACACAACATTTTGTATGGCTATGGCAAAAAACCAAAAATAAAATCCGAAAAAAAACATAAGCAGAAGATGGTGATGAAGAAAAACCCAACAATTTAGCTAAGTAAATTTAATGTAAAGAGTTTATTGAATAAATTGAGAAACAACCCGAAACAAGAAACCAAAAAAAGGGGGACAAAACTTTAAATGCAACTTTCATCAAATTTCGAACGAACTTTACGAATTTTCAAAAAACAAAAAAGAACAAACAAAAAGAGGCAACTGCGCTCTTTACGCCTATCTACCGAACTTCTCTATAAATAACACACATTATATGATATAATTAATTAAATAACGATGAAGATACGCTGACGGAGGCAAGAAAGTTATGGGTTAATCGAAACAGAAAATACTTGCATAGGCATACACTTGTTTTTAGCACTAAATGAATGAGTCTCTCTTGCGTTACTTTTGTTTAACCAAAAATACTAATTAAACCAAAATTAAATTAATATACATACAAAGAAAACATACTATAAAAACATACATACTATATATACATACATTACATATATATAAATAGAGTTTTTTAGATCGAAAAGCCCCCAACTCGAATTCGAACTCGATGAAGAAGCCCAAAGAACCGCAAGAAATCTCGTCTCATCTCTCATGGATGTGCTACACACTAAATTAGTAACTAAACTACAAGAACTAAACTATTGTTAAACCGTAAACACACATACATACATGAAACATGAAGCTCCATTAAAACATCAACTAAATATTACATGACGCAAAGTTAAACCTCGAGTTAAGTAGGCGAGAGCTTGCAGAAGAACGAGCGGAGAAGAATTTGAACTCGAACTCGATAGATCCACAGAAATCCCCCGGAAAACGCAGTTAGGTAAATCGAAATGGAGAAATCGTTAGTGCAGTATAATAAAGAACAAATTGTATTATATCTAAGCCCAAGAAAGTTAAATGAGACAAGTTAAAACCCAATGAGAAACACAACACACACACGACCTAAAACATGTTAATTACATACGCTAAAAACCCGGTAAATAGCTAAGGCCAACCAGAGGAAGAAGACGACAGACCCAGACGGCGGCTATTTATTAAAGTGATTTATAGGGCAGAGTTGAAAACCAACTTTCAGCTAAAATATAGAATAATGAATAAATAAAATAAAGACCGAAAAACCACAAAAAAATATTTTAAAGCAAGCGCTTGAATTGTACATTTTTACAAGGCAACACACTGTACATTAAGCGCCCACGGCATTAAGTAAAAATAAAAATAAAGAAAAAAAAAAACAAAAAAACAAAAAAGAGTTGACAAGCACATAAAACAAAACAAAAGAAAAAATGAAAATCCAAAAAAAAAGAAATTATACGAGACAGCAACAGAGTGTGTGTGCGTGCGCCGGATACACAAGAAGTTGCCTAGCCAGAACGGAAATGAGTTTATTAAATATATACATTTAAAAATTCATAAACAAAACATAAAGAAATCATGAGGAAGGAAAACCCAAATAATTCGTTGCATAATATTTAAAACGAAGGTAGTATTAAACTCGATTGCCTAATTCTAATATTAAAACCGAAAGAAAACAAAAAACTATAAAAACATTAACATTAACAGTAATAATAATAATAATAATGAAAACAAGAACAACAAAAAATGTTATTATACTTATTATACCGATTAAAATGAAAACAAAAACAAGAAAACCGACAAAAAAATGAAACAAAACAAATTAAAATAAAAATTTTATTTAGATTAAAACGTTTGCACATTTCGCCTGATCTACGCACCCGCCTCGCACGCACTTGATGATGAGGGGAGTCAAAAGGTAGGTTTAGTTTTAGAATATATTTAAGGAATTCTGGAATTTACCTAACTAGCGTAATGACTAATAAGTTTCTGACTCATTTTAAACTACAGAAATAATAACAACTAAAGTTTTATATGTTGTCCGGTAATCCAGTGGTTTATTTCTCATACGCAATGTTGACCAAACTGCTAGAATTTTCATTGACTGAAATTAAATTATTCAGTAGAATTCAAAAGAATTTAAAATTAATAAAACAGATGTGGGAAATATAAGAAAGTTAATTGAGTCATGACATCAAATAGGAAATCAATTATTACTAAGCCAAAAATTCATTAATTTAAATTCAAATAGCTTGTTGTTTGTTGTTTACAGGTAAGTTTAAAAATCTCTGCAGCTTTCTGGGAAAGCCTATTCGAGCTTGAAATGACTTCATTGGCTTGTTATTGTAATGTTGAATCTTCTTTACTTTTAAAATAATATAAATCAGTTTTAACAAGCCAAAGTTTGTATACCCTGGCAGTTTGCAATTGGATCAGGCGCATTTTTTATATTAAAAAATTTTGATACAAAAAATTTTTGGCTGTTGATGCTGATCAAGAATTTATATCCTTTAAAGGGTCAATAATAACTTATTCACTGCGTTGACTAAAATTTTAGGAACCCTGAAAGAGTATAATACTTAATTTAAGTAACTATCCCATTTTTTCTTCCAAAACATTTAACATTTGCACTGATTTAATTAATATGAAACAATAGAGAAAGCAAGCTTTGGCCAGCCAAAGCTCTTAAACCCTTGCAGGTAAAATTGAAATCTATCACAACTAAGCAAAAAATTCATTAATTTCAATTTGAAAAGCGGTTCTTTGTTAGTTTTTACTAACTAAAAAAAACTGCATACCGAATTTAAAATTTTAAGAAATCAAAATTTTCTGATATTTTTGAAAATTTTAATGATCAAATTTTGAAAAAAATAGAAAAAGTTAGTTTTCTTTCTGACATGTCTAGAAAAATTCTCCTGTTGATGCTGATCAAGAATATATATGGTTTATGGGGTCGGAAATGACTTCTTCACTGCTTTGCTAGCTTCTGACTGAAATTATAATACCCTGCAAGGGTATAAATATAAACCACAAGAAGTGGTTTTACAAATAAATAAAATTATATAATTTAAAGTAAATGCCCGAAATCAGACGTATTGGAAATAGATTTTGTTTTTTATGATTGCAGTCCCATCTTTATACGAGACATATGTACATAATTCAACATCAAACGTTATCATTCCTGAATTCCTTTATGATCGCCCACTTTTTCAAGTTTGTTCCAAAAAACCCGCATCAGTTAGGTAATAGATTAGACCGCACAGACCTTTTCGGGGGTTTAAGCAAACGCAGAGCAGCCAAAAATGTTAACAAACTGTTACCACATTTAGCAAATATTAATAAACGCGTTGCCAAGCTGGAGAAGAATGCCAGTTCAGTCCACTGCGACGGATCCTTATCGCATACGCTCCCAAACCGACCCCGCACGAGATGTGTGTGCTCAGGTAGCCGGCGAGGTAAACCTCATTTCGGAACACCCGTCCGTCCATCCATCTATCCCTTTGACGGCGCTGATAGCAAGTCGGCAATCTGACGTCATAAATAAACGAAGCACGCTCTTATCAGGCTTTTGGTAATAATAGTTTTTTGCTTTATTTAAAAACGTCACTACAAAGTTGGTTGCATCATATGGTTAATGGTTAATATTTGATTTCGGATAACACGCAAGTCAGCACTTAAAAATGCGCTACACAAATAGATATCGTAGTTGGATTTCTTCTAGTTCTTTGTCTTGGCTTCTCGAAAAAAGGTACTAAAGGAATCTGCTGTCATAGCTGCACGCTGTGCCAAGAGGTTTATGGGGGCCTCCTACATATGCATTTCATAGCTCAACTACAAAATACGTTTACAAATATATATATGTATGTATATATAAGTGTGTGTACACAGATGCTTGGTCATTACATCCATGCGAGGGAAGGGCTAAGATTAACATTCATAAATTATGCACAAAATAAATATATATATATTCGCACTTAAAAGACCTAAGAAAAAACATCACCGCACAGCAACCACCCCCGGATTCGGTTTCGTCATTCCCTGCGTTCACGGCTCTTGGCCATTCGATTGCAGTGCATTGTCGTTGGGGGCGGCATCAGTGGTTCCTCCGCAGTTGCGCGGCGCCTGCAGCAGATCGGTGTATTGGAGCAAGGCCTCGCGCAGCGATCGTGACACCTCCGGCGACGTTGTGGTGGTGCAGTCCACCAGGTAGGGATAGAGGCCTATAAGCTGATCCCAGGCGGGCTTGTTTACTGGAGGCAAAAGGATAATAAACGAAAGATCAATCTAGTATCGATGTATTGATTTGATTTTCCCTTACCCTTTGAGGCCGGAGCCTTTTTCATGGACACCACCAGCGTGGCAATGGCTTTGAGCACAAAGGATATCTCCGACAGCCGGAATCTGCAAGAGTTAGCAAGGATTATGGTGATGGGGTCGTGCCTTTTCTGATTTCAGGAACTCACCTTGGCAAGGGACACTTGCCGCTTTGCCGCTCATCGTCGTTGAAGCGCTTGAGCACCTCCTGGAAACGGTGAAGCAGAGCGGTGACCGCCAGCCGCCCGGCAAAGTCCTTGCCGCCCGCCGCTCCAACTGGCAAGAGATTGGCATTCAGTCGGTTGTTGTTGGCGTTGGCATGATCCTCCAGCAGCGAAAACTGCAGCAGGGTCTCGAAGCACGTCTTGGCAAAGATCTCGCGCAGCTTCCAGTCGGACTCGTAGCAGATGTTCGTGTCCGAGGCGGAGTGAATGGATCCCTTATTTAGGAGCACCACAATTTGCATGATGAACTGGTGCGGCATCTCGTGGGCATGAGGCAGCACCTCGTCCCTCAGCAGCTCGATGACCTGACAGTCGATCGTCTCGTCGAGCACGATCTCCTCCAGGCCGCGATCCTCCACAGTGCAGACGCTGGCCGGAAAGAGGAACTTGTCCAGAGTGTCCGCCAGATCGTCCCAAAGGCTGGCAAAGTGCTGGGGCTTGGCTCGCGCCACTTTCAGGCCCGTGTGCAGGACACTGATCAAGCTGGAGATGGCCAGCTTCCAAGTGCTGGACGACAGGCACTTGTACTTCATGGCCAGCGGGGTGCGCAGCGCCTTGACAATGTCGTGCAGGATCTTCTCCTGCACCACCGGCTCCTCGGTGGCCGTCGTCTGGTACAGCTTCACACAAATACTGATGGACTTCTCACCGAAGGGGATGTAGTTCATGCTGACCACCTCCACCGAGGCATTGTTGGAATAGTGGCCCGCCGAGGACTTGGCGTACTTGTGCTCGACACTCTGCTGGAAGGTGGGCGGGGCGCAGGCAAACTTGCTGAAGATCAGCAGCTGGCGGAAAATGGCGGGAATGAGCTGCCGTATGTGCGAGTCGGTCCTGGTGGCCTCCTGCAAGAGATCATATATCGTTATGAAGTTAATTGAATCGAGGATTACCCTCTCCTCTCACCTTCTGTATAAGCTCCATGCAGTCGAGAATGCCGTCGTGGAGAGGCGTCAGCAGCGTGTCCGAGACGGTGGACATGATGTAGGGCACCGCATCGGTTTGGACGGGAATGCACACCGCATTGGTCAGCACCGTGCAGAATTTGTCAAAGTCAGCGGCACTAAATCTGCAATTTAAAAGGACACATAAAAAGAACATCTTTGAAAATAAAACTGGGGATTTGCCTACTTGACTTGGATGTGCTGGAAAATGGCGGGAAAGATTTGGATTAGGGCCGTGAGGAAGGCCTGACTGGGAATGTAAAAGTCGTCCTGGCTGTCGGCGCCACTGCTGTTCTGCTGCTGCAGCTTCGTTGTGGTCGAGGTGGACATCTTGGTGCTCTCCATGCCGATGCTCAGCCAAATGTTCCAGGCAATCTGCTCAGGAAAAGTATAAACAGGAATGGGTGAAGATTTAAGGGAAAGAAAGGAAAGCTAAAGGCAACCAAAACCCAATCAAAGAGGAGCTCCAAGGTTGGCCTTCCTAGTAGGAAGTTCCTAGCTCCACTCTACCCCCCACACACTACTCACAGTCCAGATCTCCTCGTCCTGCTCCTGAGCCGTCTGTGGATCCTTGAGAGATCGCTCCGTTCGCTCCGTGGAATTGTAATACATGATCTCCTGCAGGGACTTGAGGGCGGCCAGCGATACCTCGCCATTTTTGCTCAGCGCCGCATTCTGGATAAACTCGAGGATCAGGGACCAGGCCCGCTCAAAGTCGCCCAGCTGCTGGAGCAGCTCCCGCTTGGTGTTAAACACCCGACACACACCCGATAGGGTCAGCACCTGTGTCTCCGCCCATTGCTTCTGGGCGGTGTTGCGAGAGTGATGGATGAGGATGTTGCCGCTGGCATCAACCTTCTCGTTGCTGGCCGAGCTGCTTAGAGCGCGCACGTTGTCCAGCAGCGGGAAGAGCACCTGCCAGACCAGCGCCTGCCATGTGGGCGGATTTAGCAGGCTGCCGTGGGCCGAGATGGTGGAGAAGAGCGTCTGGCCGGCTGATTTACGGACAGCCGGACGCAGATCCACACACAGCTCGCCCAGCTTGGCGTACAGGCACATCCACAACTTATCGAACTGTGGCATTTTCACGGTGCCCGGGAAATCGGGCAGAATGGACACGTCCTGGAGCTGCGAGGACATGAGCTTGTCCTGGTTTTGATTGAAGAAATCTGAAATGTTCCACTAATACGAAAGGATTAGGAACGGTTCCCTTCGAGACTGACATCAGGCTACTTACCATAAGGCCAATAGCCGTCAGTGAGATGTTAAGCTCTTGAGTCTGGGACCCGAACTTGGCCGCCGTGCTGATGCACAGGGGCAGGCAGCGCCAGGGCATCACGGTGAGGAAGTCGGTGATGACCAGCTGCAGGCACTGGAATGCCGTGCGAACCAGGGGCTCGCCATGGTGCTCGTTGACAGCGCCAATGATCTCGATGATGGCCGGCCAGCCAAAGGAGAGGATCTCACCGGCGGTGTTCAGGATCTGAAGGACGCAGTCCAGCTGCCGTTGGCGTACATCTGCGTGCAGGACAGTGGACAACTCGGACAAGGGACTCAGCAGCATGGTTTGGAGTTCCTGTAAGTCGAGGGATACCTCTCAATATTAATTGTGAAATTTGGATACTTGAAAACACCACCCACCATGTTCTCCTTGAGCGGCGTCTTGTGCTTGAACTGCAGCGCGGACTTGACCAAGTAGGTAATGGCCTCCACGCCCCACTCCCGCATCCGTATGTGCCGGTGCTGACACACCTCCAGCAAATGGTTGGTCAGCGGCCGCCACAGCACCTTGATGCGCGGCATATTCACCAAGCCCGTCTCCAGCAGCTTGGCCACCGCAAACAGGGATGGCTCCCGATTGGCATAGGCCAGCTCCATGGCCTCGTGCGAGAGCTTGCACAGGGCGTCGATCAGGTGATGCAGCGCCACATCGTCCAGGTGCTGGCTGGACTCGAAGAGCTGACTCAGCATTTGTGACAGCACCGGAAGATCGGCCATCACGGCCGTCTGTATGCCCACATTCGCCTCCACCGCTGGCTTGGGCATGGCCTGGAGACTGCCGCCGGTGGAGGGCTTCAAGCCCAGGATCCACACCAGATGCTGCAGCGTCTGCAGGACAATGTGCCAAGAGGTGCCCAGTATGCCGCCATTGTTGTGCGCCAGGAAGAGAATGGCCCGCATGCACTGCAGATTCTTGTTGGTCAGCATCACGGGCGCCTGCATCACGCTGTGCGGCAGCGAGGCGGAGGGCAGCGGTGTGCCCACGGCCACGATTTGAGGCCGAAAGTCGCCGTTGTCCCCACTGCAATTGTTGATGAACTGACTGCTCAGGTCCTGGCTGCCGCTGCGGGTGTGGCATCTCAGTTCCCCGTCCGCCTGGGTGGCGGTGTTGGCGAATATGGACATGGCATAGTGCGGCGGAAAGGAAGCCCGACACATGGCCATGATGAAGGCATCGCGCGGCTGCAGCTGTTCCAGCATGCCGCAGAGAGCAGCATAGTTCTGCATGGCCTTGAGGATATTCTCGGTGGTGGCCTCATCAATAGACGTCTCCACCAGGGGGATGAAGGCGCTGAGGAGACCCGACCAGCTGGAGTTGACCAGCTGCAGGCATAGTGGTTTGTGCTCCTCCTCGGTGATCACGGCCATGTTGTGGCTAGGATGCAGCTCGGGCGTGCGCTGTATGACGCCGCCAATGGACCTGGTCATGTCAAGGAGTATGGCATGGCCCACGGAGATGCCATAGCTGTCGGGTATGTTCGGGGCCTCCAGCTTGTCCAGCATCTCCAAGCTGTAGGGAGAGATGGAGTACATTTATTAGGGTTTCATGGGTAAGGTAGCCTTCTGGTTAACTCACTAAACTGCCTTGGATATGCCGGGCGCAAAGGTGGCTACCAACGGAAGGTAGGCCCCGCGGAACATGAAGCCGCACTGATTATTGCCCGACAAAGCCGACAGTGTACTACCCATCCCGTTCTGCTGGCCGTTCAGCATGGCCGAGGCATTGATCAGGGAGTACCGCACATAGCTGCCCATGGCGGCTATCATGTCGTGGACAATGTTGGTGGCATGGTTCTTCAGGTCGTACGACTTGCAGAAGAAGGCAATCAGGGAGGAGCGCGTCACCAGCTTATGGATGACCTCCAGAGCCAGAGCCCGTTGCCAGGCGGGCTTATCCGGATCCAAGAACTTGATGATCAGCGACAGGAATATCTCGCACTCGGTTACCAGGATAGTGTGGTACTTTTGTATGAGAATAGCCACCAGGCGTAGCAGGCGCATGCTAATCGGGAAATAGGGCTTCTCGGCCGGAACGGGGGCATTGCCACTGCTGGGAGCCGCCGGTAGCTGGCGGTGCTTCACGTTCGGTGAGAAGAGCTTTATGACCAAGGCACAGACCCGCTCCTTAAGCAGCAAACGGAAGTCGTTGCTCTGAAATGGGTGAGAATATGTATGAAATCCATAAAAGTTTGTGTTTTAAAAACTTACCTCATGGAACACGGCACTGAAGTTGGTGAGCACGGCCTCCAGCAGCTCCAAGCCGAAGGTGCGCGTCATCTCGGTCATGCCCACCAGCCAGTACGGCTGCTCGGCGTTCACCAGCTGCACTAGATCCTGGAACAGCAGGAATGCATCTGAGGCAAAGGTCTGCACATCCTGACCCACGCCGCCCTCGGCCGCCTCCGCTGGCGAGGCGCTCGTCGGCTGCTGCTGCAGACTCTGCACCGAATCCTTTTCCAAGTAGACACGCTCGAAAACCAGCGACACCAGCTGCCGGATGGTGGCCCCAGCGGTATTGACAATCGTGGGATTCTTCGTGTAGTGCAAGCGGAAGCACAAAACCAAGGCCTTGGCCAAGGTGTCGCCGTGCACCACCGTGTTGGTGGTCAGCAGCAAAGTCACCGTTTGCAGCACCTTCACCTCCTCGATGTTGTTCTCCATGAGCGTCCACAGTGCATTGGTGATGTACAGGGCGCCCTTCTGGTCCACAACCTGCTGAGTAATGAGTCGCTGCATCATGCCCAGGCAAAACTGCACGAAAAGGAGGATGTTAGTTCAAATAAGCTTTAGCCTGAGCCTGCACTGAGTCACCTTTATGATCTTCAGATCCTTGGTCTCGCATCCCTGCACCAGGGGATAGAGTATCTGGTTGACGGTGTAGTAAACGGAATTCTGTTGGCTGCTGCCGGCCGAGCAGAGCTTGGAAATTGCCTCCTCGCACGCCTAATCGGGGGGAACGAGAACAGTAATAGAAGAAAATTAATGCCAGTGGAAATGTCATAAAATCAATTTCATTTGCACTCGCCGATATCAATTTCATAATTGCGTAGAAAAAGCACAGGTGGAAAACAGAGAAAACCACCCCCCCGCCCGCCACGACACACATCGCCACACCACACCACCCAGCTGGGGGGTGACACACACGGACAAGTGCCGCAATTAGAGAAGAACGGCCGTGAAAACACACACGTCAGCCATGCAGGAGCACTCACCTCCTTGATCTGAGGGTACTTCTTCTTGGTCTCCAGCGAGAGCGTCTTGAAGTCCGCCTGCAGCGCCTCCACAAACTTGTGCCCATCCTGGCCCCCGCCTCCGCCCACGAACGACATGGTCACTGCTGCTGCCGCTAGTGGCGAATCCAACTACACTGACTACTGGCTACTGGCTGCTCCGCGACGAAGGACAATCACTGCACTAGCTGCAGGCCACATTTAAGTACCAGAACCGATGCCCACATATGCAACGCAAGCACTCGGAAAAGTGTAATAATAAATAATATCGTGAAAATAGCCGTGAAAATTTGTGATTCGTTTTGACAGCTGACGTACACAGTGCGGTGCAGTGTTGAAAAACGTGCGGCCGGCCATGTTAGGTTCATTATACAAATGTATAAGGTAGTCCCATCAGAAAATAAGCCCCAGTTCGTCCCATCAAAGTGGTATTTAATAAATTAATACATATTAATTATTATTGGGAAAATTATAAAGTGAAAAAATATACATACAATGCACTTAGTACAACAAGATATCCTGTGAATCCCTGATGGGTTTATTATTATTCACTTCCAGCAACATTTTTATATTTCAGATTTTTATGATACTCATCAATAATAATTATTAAAATTTAGTAATAATAATAGAAAACAATAAAAAATAGTAAATAATCATTATTTTTCAGCAAAAAAACATCAAAATCAGGAATAATAATTACTTTTAGTTTTATTTGTTTCGCTTAAAATAATACCTATTTGTTCATTAAGTTGATCATTCGAGGACTGCCAAATAAATTCATACATTTTTTAATTTTAATTAATTAAACTCAAATATAATCGTTTCTAGTCCTTTTTTTCTACAAATAATGATTATGTGATAATATTGATTTTCAATCTAAACAAATAATTTATTAATTTTAATCAATTTAAACTTAAAACTTACGGTCCCTGGTTAGCATAGCTTTTAACAGCGCTGTTATGGACAGTTACCAGGAGTTCGAAATGTGGGTCGCAGCTGGAAGGATAATAATATGGCAAGCTTAAAAGATGCCAGGCTATGTTCAAGCAAGGACTTTAAGGTCCCATAAGTCCAAATCCCAGGTAACTTAGCTGGATGGACATGGATTCTACCCAGAAAAATGCAAGTAAAAGGAAAAGGATTCGCCTGAAAATCAAAGGATATCCAGGTGGAGAGCCGAAATCCAGAGTAAGTGGTCAAGTGTGCATTTCATTCGTTGCCAAATTGTAATGGTTTTTTTTCAGGGGCTTTTCCGACAGCTTAAAGGATTAACGAATGAAATCCAGACAAATTCCAGGACATTAAACCTGTATAGCCATGGGAGCGGGCATACTGCGCTTTATCCTAATCCTAATTCTCGTCACCTTCACCATTTTCTCGTACTTGTCGAAATCAAGTATCATGGCTAAACTGAATTTGGGGCCATCGGAACCGTCGGAAAACAAGGATCTCTTAAACGCCCCCTCAGCAAGTAGTAACAATACGTCGAGCACAGGTTACAGGACATGGGACTCTGATGTTGGTACCTTAGGAAGTACTGGCAACCATATCAGAATCGGACTTGTACCCTTTTCTGATCACTTTAGAAATAATAAGCAGGGTAAGGATTTTAGGATTTTTTTTTTTAGCATATTAAAATAACTCTTAGTCCACAGATAAGAAATCTTTTAACGCCAATCACATATTGTCGCAGAAACCATTTAAATTGGTATCTTTGGGTAGCAAAGCACCTATCCAAATCCCACTCGCAGGTGCTATCTATAAGCCCGGCCATCTTGACAACGAAATCGACATGGAAAGGATATGTCCCCGCGACGGACTCTTTACAAAATTGCTAGTTCTGATTACCTCGGCCATAAACCATGGGGCAGCAAGGATGGCGATACGTCAGACGTGGATGCACTACGGCATCCGCAGAGACGTAGGCATGGCCTTCGTCCTGGGACATGGCAAAGACAATAAGCAGAACAAAGCCCTCGATGACGAGGATTTCATGTACCGCGACCTGATAAGGGGTCACTTTGTGGACTCGTATAACAACCTCACGCTCAAGACCATGTCCTCGCTAGAGTGGGCACATCACCACTGCCGGCGCGCTAGGTACGTCCTCAAGACGGACGACGATATGTTCGTCAATTTCCCCAGGCTGCTGGCTTTTCTGGACAAGCTCAAGGCAAATCGAACCATCTACGGTCGTCGCGCTGATTACTGGAAGCCAGTGCGCAATAAGTGGTCCAAATACTACATATCCATTGACCAATATGCAGAAAAGGTTTATCCCGCCTTCACCACGGGACCCGCCTACCTCCTCACCGGTGACATCGTGGGCGACCTCCTGATCGGCTCGCTCAGAACCCCCTTTCTGAAGCTGGAGGATGTCTTTATGACGGGCATTGTCGCCGAAAGCCTGGCCATTAAAAGGGTAAATGTACGCGAGATCGCCAATATTCGCGTGAACCTGGACGCCTGTCGCATCCGTGACAAGATCACTGTGCACATGGTGAGTCCCAGCGAGCAGTTTGAGGCGTGGATGAAGCTGCTGGACGATTCCATCAAATGTAAAAACGGATATATGTTACATAATTCCTAATAAGTTAAACAAAATATGTTGTATATATTTTGCATACAAAAATTAAAATTAACAAAAATTAACACCCTTGTTAAAAAAATGTACGAATATTTGTTTTCAAGCATTTCCAAAAACCTTGTAATAAAAAGCGGAGTAGATCTAAATCTGTAGTATTAAAAAGTAAAAAAATATATCATTTTAAAGATTAAGACAATAGTTTATGTAAATAAGAAGTTTTTCTATTGTTATTAAAAAAAATAGTAACCACATGATTGCTTTTAATATAAAATATATTTTAAAAAATCAAGTTATGTACAATTCAAAGCCAACAAGAAACAAAACTAATTCAAGGACTTTAAACATCAAAGGACTCTAACATCTTGGAAGACTGCAGCAGGCCGCTATCCCGCCTAGAGGGCACTACTTTGCTGGTAAACATAGAACTCTTCATCCTCATCCTTATTATCCGACTTGACCAGCCGCAGCTTTCCCTCCTTCTGCAACTTGCTAAGGTGATGGTTTACATTGTAGGCGGCGGCTGGCCAGAGATTCTCCGGCGTCTCCTTGTAGACCACCCGCACCACGTCCATCGCTTGCCAGCGATCGTTGGGTCGCTGGACGAAGAACTCGAGGATCTGTGCTTCACGCTGATTGCGATGGCTAATGTAGTACTCGATTTTGCCAATAGGTTCCTCAATGACATTGCCATGACCCGGGAAGATGCGCAGTGGCTTGATGTCCAGAATCCGCTCCAGGCTCTTCATGTACTCGAACAGATCCTCAAAGACAGCGGTGCCCTCGCCCAGGATGCAGTCGCCGCTGAAGAGGGTGCCCTCGTTCATGGCCAGCACCACATGATCGGTGGTATGGCCTGGTGTGTGAACCACTCGCACATTGGCTCCCTCCGTCTTGAATTCCTGGTTGTGCGCCAGCGGATGGAGCTTAATGTGCGCGGGTATCTCAGGGCACACATCCTGGGCATCCGTTCGTTTGTATTTGAAGACGCGACAGTCCTTATCCACCAACTTGGTGCCCAGAATGCTCTTTACGCCTCCTACATGATCATGGTGCCAGTGGGTCAGCAAGATGGTGTCGATTGAGGCCTGCTCCTGCTTCAACACATCGTTCAGGTGCTCAATGTACTGCGGCACATCCTCGTCGCCGGTGTCGATCAGGATTCGCCGCTTTCCGCTGCCCAACAAGTAGGTGTTCGTGCCCTGGAGTGTCATGGGACTGGGATTGCACCCCAGGATCCGGATAACGGATGAGGTGAGCCGGGTTACGGCCGGAATCAAAGCCATTTTATCGTTCACGCAATCTGAAAAGACGAATTTAACTGCTGTATAATGATGATGCACATAGTTGGTGTTGAGATAATACCCAAATACGTTCTTAAATACACTAACAAAATAAGCACCCTTAAGAAGAATATTTAAAAGTTTCTAATCTCTCGTAGACTCCGATTAAACCCGCTTATTATTGCAATTAAAATGAACTTTGCTCTTATCAATATAGTTTTGTTGCCAAAATTCTAACAGAACAGCTGTTGCAAGCAGTGTTGGTAAGCGTAAGAAAAAGTGTCAGTTTGCTGTTATGCGTATGGCTTTCTATAAAAATAAATTAATACAAGATTAATTGTCTTTCCGTTTGTTTAATCTAATTACTTTGAGTGCAATATGTGAATCCCCAGAAATGCCACCCAGAAACCCCTTCCCCATTAGTGTGACCAAAAGGGTCAAGCCAACCCCATCCCAGTGATATTTCCGCGCACTCGCCTGGCCACACTACGCTAACGTTGAGCTAATCGCGGAACAAAAAATTTCGGTTGGAAGTGGGAGTAATGTGCGGCCCACAAAAAAAGAGGAAAAAATTGGGATACGTGCTGCCGCTGTAGCAGCGCATTGTGCAAAGCCTCAAAAGTGTCATATAGCAAAAGGTGAAAAAATAACCCTTCTTCTTGCAAATTGCAAACTGCGCGAGCGAAGAGAAAATCCGTGGAAACGCGTTCATAAATCTGAGTCTGCTGTGCGGTCCAAAAAACAACAAAAAAAAAACGCGAGAAGCAGCACCTATGCTAATGCTTATTTATTTTTAAAACATGCTACGCATGACTAATGAAACGGGTTAGCGTTATTAAAGACGATAAAAAAAACCGAAATACTCAGCTAAACTAAAAACTACCCAAGGCTCTGGGGGCAAACACACACACTCGCAAGACACACACACACAACCGAGCAACTTTTGTGGTGGCGCCTAGGGTCCAACAGCAACAACAACTACAACAATAGGCCATAATAGGAGGATTACCACTGCTGCAACAACAATACACTACAAACAACAATTCATCATTGAAGAAGCAAATTTATTAACGCTAAATAAACACTAAAAATAAACAGGCAACAGCAAGTAATTATGCTTGACCCTGGTCCAACAATAGCCCTCGTTGCCGTTGCCGTTGCCGTCGCCGCCACAGCTATATCCGATTCCAAATCTAAAGCCCCGCTGGAGCAAGTGCAAGTGAGACGCCGCTAAAGCCACGCTTGGGAGGTGAGTTTGCTTAGAGCTGGAGAAGATTGGGCGACGAGACGAGACGCAACGACGATGACGATGCGTTGCCCGGGGTTTTGTTATTTTATTAACACACATATTTATGTGTATTTCTTCGGTTGGGCAACGCAACGCAACGCAGCCCATTTCCAAATCCCAGGGCCGGACATTGCACCATCTTTGGTAGCTAAGCTTAAGTAGTAGGTTTCATTAACACGGTCGGACTCTAATTGTTATAGGAATCCCAAAATATGTTTGATTTTCAAAGGCCGTATCTTCAAATATGGTTAAAATTGTATATAAAAAATAATTTCTTTAAAAAATCTAGTCCGTTTCTAGGCTAAATAAGCTTCCTTTATTCCTAAATTGTTTTATAATTTTAAAGCATTAAGTTAGTCAGTCAGTAGCAACTGTCTCAAGTAGCTATTACCTCTTATCTACTATAGATAAGAAACGGTTATTGTTATTATTAAACAGTTAAGCCTTGGTAGTAAATAATGCAGAGTTACAAATATATGACGTAAAAACCGTTAGTTTTGTGTCATATAACAGACAACCCTTGGGAATACATAAAAAAACACCCCTAATAAAATATGTTTTATTAGATATAATGATATTCCGCACTTTAAACATTATTCGACTAGAGCTACAATAAGTGTTTAACCATATTAATTTCAATTAACCATCAGCAAATAAATGAATTCCTCTCTTTAAATAATATTTCTGCGAAATTCCTGCACGAACACTTGCATAGAATATTTATTCGCTGAAAATTAAACATTTGCATAGCTGCAAACCCCTTAAAAACAAGATACAGTTTCTCAAACAAAACAGAACCACCCAAAAATACAGCATTATTTACAAAAGTGCATATAATTTAATACATCCCGAGAGAAAAGGCCTCCATAAAGTCCAGTGATTACTAAACACATCTGCTTGCAATCGCGGTAATTAAATTCGAAACAACTACACAGAGCACTTTGCGCAGAATTTTTGTTCACTCGTTTGATTATAAATTATAATTTATAATTATTGATCCCCTTGATCTGCCCAGGACATTACACCCGACTTTCCACGGACTAGTTGACTTTTATTAACACGTTTCTGGGTCCAGTTGGATGCCTTTTGATTGATGGCGGGGCAGCTGGGAGATGAAGATAGTTTTGCGACGCCCGAAAACCCGTTTTCCGCCTAACCGGCGATTATCTGCGGTTCATTGTACTTATTAGCAGAGTCGGAGCTGGAGCCGGGGCCACGTAAGGCAGCCAGATTGAAAGCTGGGCCCCACTTCCGCTCCCAACAGCCCTCTGCCCCTCAGCGTGAGCAGTTTTCTGCTGAATTCGAGAGCTACTCTCCATCAAATTACGCGCTCTTGTCAAATTTCACGGCTATTTGGCAATTTCGCACACAATTACAAGGCAGTTAAAAGAAAAAGAAACGAATTACCGAAGCACGTAGAATAATTACAGGCAAAGTTCTCGCAAATTGAACAATTATAAGCTATCGAGTCGTGAGTTAATGAAATGAAACGTTTAAAACCTGTAGATCTAGGGCAGAGTCAATATCTCTAGTAGTTACAATTGCCATTAAGATGGGTTTCCATTTATAAATGCCCTCTAATTGTTTGTACTTATAATTTTATAAAGACAATTATTTAATATCGTTCTGTTCCTCACAACAAAAACTCATTCGTATAAATCCCCAGTTTCCCTTTATTTTTTTGATAAAACAATACATTCAACTTTATACAAAGTGCAGAAAATTCAACTGATTGTATGGTAAACATGTACAGGCATGGGTACTCCAAATTAATGGCACACAAGGGAAGTGGAAGTGAGATAAGCGGTCGGTCGGCCTGCGATAATTATAAAGAAATTCCAAGTAAAACGGCCTTGTGCCTTGTATTTGAGCAGTAAAGCTTGGGCCCAACGCTGCATTTGGCAGTGATTCATCTCATCGCTGATAAACCGCACTTTCCCTCTCGCCGAATAACAAAAGAAAGAGTTGATCTCTTATCAATCCGCTGTGCGCGTCACGCTGCGGTTCCCAATATGATAATGTGTACTATAAAAAAAGCATAATAAATCCGTTTATTAGCTTTGACTTTGTCGTGATAAGAGCCGCAGAGACTATACGACGTTGTTCCCCAAAAAATATTCCATTACTCGCAATCGTCGCGATTCTTTCCGGTTCCCAGGGGCGGTCGGTTGACCAAGCCAGAATCCATTATCCCCTTGATGATGATAAAGTTTATCAACTGATTACCGCCCCTCATTAACTGTCTAAATATACGAAATAACTCTTTTAATTAAATGCCCGCCAGATGCCATAAAATCTCATTGTCTTATCAAGAGGCTCGTCTATCTCTTTCATATTTGAAATACATTTTCAATAATTTCGACTTATGGTTTATGGTGGCAGTAAATATTTGTATTGATAAGTAAGCCTCTAAGTGGAAATACGCAGAAATTAGTTAAGGCCTTATCACAAATGGGAATTTGGCTAATAAAAAAAACCAGCAATGCTCTCTCAGAAATCAATTTGACATTTAATTTACTGATTTTTAAAAAAACGTTGTTTAATAAACAATGTAAATCTAGTATCGTAGTTTTAATAAGGATTCCCTATCTGTCAGATACGATTAGGTATAATTTACCACCAATTGTATTAGGCCAAGACAACGTAATCTTAATTCAATTGCCAGATTTTCTTGACAAACATTTGGATATACAGACATATAACTTACCTTTCCAGTTAGACCTGTACCCTGATTAGATAATGCTAACTGTCTGATAATTATTAACTTATCGACAAACAATTAAGACAGCCCACGGAACAACGAATGACGCATGAGGGATTTTCATTAACTTGGCTCAAGACAAGGCAAATCGAAAGTTGTTGGAAGAGTTGCGATTGCCTTATTGATTTCCATAACAAACTGTCGTCGCACCCAACTGGTTCTATTTTTATGGTAACGCAGAGGTAGGGTTGGCACTGCAGCTATATATAAAATAAAATGCGACTCCAAGAAAGCCCTCTAACTTGAACGAACTCCCAAATGTTGATGGGATCGACCCGATAGTCAATCTTATCGTCCAGACAAGGCGAGTCAAGTGGCTCCGGCGGCGCTGGTCAAGAGTTTCTCGCTGCTGTTGCTGTTTCTGTTCTGCTGCCGCTCCACTCCTCGCTTCGAAACCGGGTCAAGAATGCTGTTGACTTATTTGAGTCGCATGCAAAGTGGAGACGGTGCCCAGAGCGCCATGTCGTGACAGTTCTGGAAGCTGTACGTGCGTGTTCTCGGCTTTTGGGGAATTCATTAGCTCATGGAAACTTCCCAAGTGCTTTCCCATTCGTCATTCTCATTACCATATAAATTGGTGAACATGTTTTTGCCATAAAATCGTTTAATACTTATAATAGTTGGTGGTACTCGAAATCTCTAGAACTTCAACTCTTAATAAGGCTTATTTTTTTTATTAAAAAGAAACACTAGAATAAAATTCAATTGGTAAGGCCAAAAAGTTTCTTGGTTTATTTGCATTATTGGAAACGTAGAACGTCTAAACAAACTTTTTCACAAAGTTCTTCAAATATTATTCAATCAGCCAACTCTACCCAGACTTCAGAGAAATTTGCAGCTTAAATTTGCATTCCAAATAAATTCTAAAAGTGTAAAAATATCTTATCATTCAGTCTAGGTAGCTCCCACCTCTCTCGTGCTTTCCACAAATATTTGCATTTATTTTTTCTTCACTACCAAAGGTAAATGAAGCAAAAAGGCTGTAACTCGACTAAAAAATACCTTTGGACGTTCATTATTAGAATTAGAATTTCTTAGCTAAAAGCCTGAAAATACAGAAAGATTCTTGTTCAGAATTAATATCATATATTAAAGGAATTTCTATAGTGAAGATCTCCTTGAAATGATTTAATTTCTAAATGCTAGGCCTATAAATTAGTACAACTATATCTGAAAAATACATCGACTCATTTTGAAGATGAAGAGCTTGATCTACTTCCGTATGTCGGCATCTATGTATATCTATATTATTGTGTATATGCCCTGGTATTGCCTGGGTGTACGTACATACGTTCGTTGTGGGAGCACTTAACAAATCAGCACTGAATCAGTTGTTTGCTTAAATTCCCGTCTGTTCTCATTGCAGTCGCACTGGAATCGTTGCAGGGCTTGCAAGCGTCGTCGTTACCACAATAATACTCACCAACACATATTACTAAACACGAGAAACAAAAAATAACCGAGAAATCAAAACGAACCCGCGGAGGACGTGGAGGAGGAGGAGGAGCAGAGTCCAGACTGAAACTGAGACCGAGACTGACTGAGATTGTTGCACCATGGTGGCCGTGGGCAGCCTACACAACACGCGCATGCTGCGCTTCTTTTTAGTCCTAATCGTGGTGATCCTCACCATCTTTATCTACGCCTCGTACTCCACAACGGCCACCTTAACGCAGAATCATGTGCATTCGGCGGCATCGCCGCCCCAGCAGCTGATCGGACCGAATCCCATGTTGGTCATCAATACCACAGACAACAAAGATTACGCCCAGCCAGGTGGAGTGGAAACTGCGCCTAAAGTCTCCAGTAGACGGCCAACGGTACAGCAGCAGCAGCAGCAGCAGATTCTGCCGCTGGAGGTGCACAGAAAGCATGTGCAGCACCGGCTGCCCACTATCGATGAGGATGCCCTGCTCGACGGCGGCTCTGCCGGCGCCAGTCCCCAGTTAGGTGGAGCTGCCGAGCAGACGCCCAATGCCATGGCGGATGAGCTGCTGCTGGAGGAGCAGCAGTATGGCCAGAGCGTTGATGGCATCACAGGTGTGGAGTGTAGTTTGCAGGTCGTTACCATATCAAACTAATAATTCGTGTCTTTTGTAGGCAACATCAACAGTAGCAGCAATAACAACGTCAATAACAACGGCACCGGAGACGTGCTGGTTGTCAGGCAATCAGCCGTTCCCGCCCTGCCGTCATCCCAACAACAACAGCAGCCGTCCCAGGTCCAGGCAGGGCAATCTGATGCCGAGGTTCTCATTCCTACGTCCAATTTGCAAAAGTTTATCGAGAATGCCGATAAGATACTGAAGAACATCACCTCGAGCAGCGGCACGGGCAATGGAGTTGCCGCTGTCGCCGCCACCGGAAATGACCAGAATACGGGTAAGAGCTAGGAGAATTCCCCTTATATAATATGAAAAGAAAAGAAAGGAGGCCTACAGAAAAAAATATATACATATATTTGCTTTTATAAATTAAAAGGTTCGCCTTTGAATTGTTCGTTATCTGAAGCTTTTTTCTGCTTAAATATGAAAAGAAAGTTGATTAATAATAATAATTAAAGTTGACATAAATAAGCAGGCCTCCAGAACACAACAAACCATAATTGTTTATAAAAACGTAATGATTCGCCTTTAAATTGTTAGTTTTCTGATGCCATTAAAGTCCCATTCCTGTGAATCCCTGTCATTAACGATCCGTTTATGGCGGAACCTACAACCCAGGCACTGCTAAATATTTGCACAGCCTGACGTCGCACCCATTTGGTTCATTCCATGGCAATGGCAGTAGCGAATGCCATGTGCCCCGCCAGCTATATATCGCGATTCATTATGGAAGTGCTGTAAACAATCGCAAGTCGTCGTCGTCTTTCCGTCCTATTGGGTTACAGCGCCCAACAACTGGCTGTCTATGGGGACTAATTAGATTCGGATTACCCCCTTTATTTTCGTTTCCATTTACGTGACACAGGAAGCTCTCAACTCTTGGCTTTCCCTTCTCGTTCCAGACAAAGGCATTCAGCAGCAGGCGGAGGTGGCACAACCCAATACGGGGGAAATCTCTGAGGCGGAGCAGCCGTCGGAGTCCAAGGTGATCCAGGAGATCAAAGAGGCGAAAAAAGAAGCAGCTACAGCGCCAGCCAAGTCCGTCAAGCCATCTGTGCCTGTTGCACGGACAACGAAAGGCAGGGGAGCAGCTTCCAAGGAGTCGAGTGCTCCGGTGGATCCCTCCAAGGGCGTTATCGCCGAGAAACTGTATGAACAGGGGCATCTGGATGATGAAATCGACGCAGAGAGAATATGTCCAAGGGGCGGAGAGTTCATCAAGCTTATGGTACTCATTAGCTCTGCGATGTCGCACGATGCCGCCAGGATGTCCATTCGGCAGACATGGATGCATTACGGCAGCAGGCGGGATGTGGGCATGGCCTTCGTCCTGGGGCGGGGCACAAACGAAACGCTGAACAAGGCGCTCACCCAGGAGAACTTCATCTACGGGGATCTGATACGCGGCAACTTCATAGACTCGTACAACAACCTCACCCTCAAGACGATCTCGACGCTGGAGTGGGCCGACCTGCACTGCCCAAAGGCGAAGTATGTGCTCAAGACGGACGACGACATGTTCATCAATGTGCCCAAGCTGCTGGCCTTCCTCGACAAGCACAAGGACAAGCGCACCATATACGGCCGCCTGGCCAAGAAGTGGAAGCCCATCCGCAACAAGAAGTCCAAGTACTACGTGTCCGTGGATCAGTTTGCGGCCGGGGTCTTTCCATCGTTCACCACCGGCCCGGCCTACGTCCTCACCGGTGACATCGTGCACGAGCTGTACGTGCGTTCGCTGAAGACGGTGTATCTGAAGCTGGAGGACGTCTTCACCACGGGCATCGTGGCCAAGAGTCTGGACATCAAGCGGGTACAGGCCAACGAGTTCGTCAATCGACGCATCTCGTTCAACCCGTGCAACATCCGCAACGCGATCAGCGTGCACATGATCAAGTCCAACGAGCAGTTCGATCTGTGGAAGAAGCTGCTGGACCAGACCACCAAGTGTAAATAGTATTTTAAGTTTAGGGTTTAGAGATGCGAAGGGGGTGGTATGCATAGAGAATGATTAGCCAAGGCAGCTATTATAGAATCATAGAGTTAGCATTAGTCACTAAGTCCTAGGAATACTTATCACAAATTACGCTGTCCGCTTGCGGTCCGACAGCGCATAATTTTAAAAAGGATTTGTAGTTTAATTTTAGCATTCTGAATGCCATTATTTAAATGATAATTACTGAGCGATAACTGTGGTTACATCTTAAACACTAAATACATGAATGTATATCGAAAGAAAACCGAAACGAGTGACTTTCTTTTACAGATTACAGGTTAATCATTGAGTTATCTGAATACGCAGTAAGTCCACAAAACATTTGCTAACAATGGAAATACCACCAGATTGCTGGAATGACACACATGACATCAATATTTTATTAGCAAACATACATCAACTAGTTTATTTATGGCACTTATCGTGCTAAAACCAGTTAGACAAATTTATGATTTGAGCTTGAAGCTTGCTTTTAATGGTTGATCTTCCTCTCTGGAACTCTGGAAGAGATTGCCACGAGATAAGAGTGAGTTCATGGCCCGACTTATCGGTTATTCTTTGGGAATCAGTACCTGGGAATCTTGCTGGAAATTTACAGGTGGATTGCAAAAATTAATTGTTATTATTTGACACCTACTACCTGCGCATGTGCTTTGAAATAAACGTGCTAGTTCTTTTTTTTTTAAAGCTCCCCTCACTTTGTTCTTTGTTATTATAGAAATATGTGACATTTCACAAACATTTTAATGTGTAATTGGAACCAGAAACCTGATAAAAAGTTTGAACATGTTTAAAGAACTACGGTTTTAATGTAGACTGGTGTATGCAGCTTAGAAAGCATATATGCATTTTTTATGGGGCAGATAAATATTAACCCAACTTCAATGTATCTTACAGCGACTGCATACATAGGTGAATCTACTTTTAGTTGCTCTTACTTAAGTTAAGCCAACATTTTTAACTTTTAGCTGCATTCACATGGAGAGTTATCGTATTCTGAGGGTTCTTCGTTTGCTGCCATTTTTTTTTTGGGATGCAAGTTTCCTAAAAATCAAAATGAAGAGCTATCAATTGAGAAAGAAACAAAGCTTTTTTCTCTTAAAGGTAAGCCCCTACTCCGTTTCCAAAGAGCTATCTGTCCTATTAAGATTATAGTTTAATTGTTATAACAATGCAACCTGGTAAACACACCTAAGAACTTGTGTCGCTACTGCTCGTTAGCAGGTTGGACAAGTTTGATGACATCGACGTGATAAGCATTAATTGCTTCCCGTCTTTTTAGATAACAGCCATAAAGTGGAGCTAACCGAATCACTCGATGGCGTGAAGAGTTTCCACCAGCGGAAGATAAGGCCATTCTTCGAAGAAACTCCCACAACAGAGAAGATTTCAAAGCCCAGATCGCAAGAGGGCAAAGCCCCGAGATCGAGCAAGGGCAGCTGACATCTATGAAAACGGACACCTCGACAAGGAAATCGGTGCAGAGCGTCTATGCCCACGACAAGGAGATGATACCAAGCTCCTGAAGTGACCATCAGCCCCAGGAAATTCCCAGGCAAGACTTACCATTCGGCAGACTTGGGGCTCCTATGCCAACCCTCCTATGGGCAGGCTAGAGAATGCTTTCATTGGCCAGGCTCTTAGCCAGGAGAATTTCCTTTACGGTGATCTATTACGCGGCAATTCGTTTGATTCCGTGAATAATCTCACCGTCAAGACGATATCCCTGCTGGAATGGGTGGATCTGCACTGCTAAACGACATGTTTATCAATGTGCCAAGGCTGTTAGCCTTCCTTAAGACCCGCCAGGATAAGCGACGAGTGATATACGGCATTTTAACTGAGGGCTTTAAGCCAATCCGTAAATCTTTTTAAACCTAACATTCTTTTCAAAAAAGGGAACTTTTTTGTTTTAAATTTAAAAATCGAAATTCAAAACCACAAAACAAAATCACCTTCGATGATTGTATATCGATAGCAAAACTCTGAAATCGTTTAGTGTTGTCAATTACAGCTAGGTCAACCAAAATAGCTAAATTTTTTAAAGCTAAAAACAACAAATCCGGCTAAATTATAGCTGAGTTGACATTACTGCAGCCAAGACGAAAAACAAGTAGGATTGTCGGAAATTTAAGAAAATATCGTATCGATGATATTTTTTTTAATAAAAAAAAATGATGATAATATAAAATATCTCAGCAAAATATCCGATATATTATTTATATTATTATATTAATAATATTAATATTTTTAATTTATGTTCATATTTTGTTTTTTTGTAAATTGT